>JBAKBP010029948.1:0-26415 GCA_037953745.1 Lithodes maja | reverse complement strand
GGTCTGGGTCTTTTAAGTAGTATATCTATATACTCGGATATACCAGTTGGAGCTTTGGCATTCTCAGCAATCTCTCGTGAAATAGTTTTAATCTTTTTAATAAAAATTGTAATTTTATCATCGTTGACGTTTGTTTTTTTTCCATTATCAATTTGTGTTGTCTTGACATCTCGCTTAGGTTTCGTCATATTATTTGGAGGCTCCCCACGCATTCTTTTAATGCCCCGACCACGTTTAACGGGTATATGTGATTCTTTATTATCTGTATTATTCAGATTATCGGTACATTTTTCAATTATAAAGGAGAGTAAGTCTAACATATTCTCCATGGTAAAACCTCCGTTCTCCAAGACAATCAGATTATCTGTTTTTAACTTTAGAATTTTTGCCAATTGAAAAGCGTGCGTAAGAATCACACCTTCCCAACAGAGCATGCTTGTAAATAGCGGTACAATATTTGCTTCGTTAATATTATAATTTAGACTTTTTTTAATTTTAATTGAAAAATTTACATCTTGTCCCATTTCTAAATATGCTTGCATAGATTGTAATGTACGCTTGTCCAAATTGGAAGCGTTAATAGCTCGTCCATCCATGGATAAGTGACTATATATAAATACGTTGAGCCGGCTATCTATATTACCCCCCATGTTATATTTCAGGGTATTCAGATTGGTTATCAGGTTTGGCTTTGATTTCGGAATCGTTTTCTCAATCTCGCCGTCGGTTCTCACGATATAATCTTGAAATTCCCGTAGAAGGGAACTGGATTCACGAATTGGATTTTTTTGACCACATAATTTTTCAAATATGGGTGAAGCCAGATGTAAATTTCGAAGATTTTCCAAGCCATTGTTTGAATTTGATATTATGATAAATTCACCCAATAAGTCCACTGTATGTTTTAATAAATTCAATGTCTTCGTTTTATCTATAACCATTCCGTTAAGATTACGTATATATTCTTCAGATTCAATAACCTTAAAATCATTATGTAAGTCCTTCTTTTGTGTATCGATGGTGGTTGGTGTGGTGGTGGTTGGTGTGGTGGTGGTTGGTGTGGTGGTTGGGGTCGCCGTCACTATTATGTTATAAGGTGGTGGTGGTGGTGGTGGTGTAAACTCTAGTGGTGGAGGTAATAATTGTCTTTCTTTGACAAGAAAATTCGAGTAAATTCGTAAGAAAAATATCGTCATTGTATTCAGTCATTTTTTGTTTTAATATAATAATTACACTATTTATATACATTTCTAGACATAAAAAACATTTTTTTATAGAAAAGTCTACCGCTCCCCGTGTCACGTCACATATGGGTCGGCCAAGTTCTCGTCCATGGGTACTACTCATCCCCCAGTCAAATTGGTAAGAGAAAGAGAGACCCGTCGCCTAAATTTTTACCGCCATAGACCTCTCAGCCCAGTGGGTTTCATGCAAGTTCAAAATTTAGATAAACGATCGAACCAAAAGAAAGTCAAGGTGGAAAAGAAATGAGGTTTCTGGTTAAATATAGTTTATTGTAAACAAAATTAACCCTCATCCGAATTGTAACATGGAAGCCTCAATATCTCTCATCATATTATTCAATTCTAAAATATTTTTACAGTCTTCACAAGTGTCATTATTATATCTATTATTTTTGTTTTTACAATTATTACATTTAAATATGAATGGCTGCAATTGCAGACTGCTTGTTGGAAAATGTGAAGTATGACATTTTTGTATATAGAGTAAACCATGTTTTATTATTGCTGTGGCTGTACAATTCACCTCCATACATTTCAAATAAATTGTATCCTTATATTGACGTCCTTGTTTTTTATACGAAAATGAATTTGAGCAATAATGTGTATTTCTCTTAATCAAATAACAACAAAAATCCATTTTCCAGAAAGGGCTAGGAGCGACGGCGGCGTGCTGTGTGTTGTCTCCGCTACATACAAGATAGTGTCACACTCATGCAAGCTTGCCCATTTATATGGTCGGTCCTGGTTAAGGATTTTCCACATAGACACCTTTATAGTGTTATAAATTTAATATATAGTATCATAAGAGTGACACAATGTGTCACATGTTTCACACAGGAAACCCTTAGTCGTAAAGAATATAAAGCCATCATCGCTATCGGAAATATGGACATCAAAGTGGACCGACAAAGGGGTCAACATCTAGCAAGTCAACTGCGAACACTATTGGCCAAATCGAGTCCCTTGTGGGGTGTGGCCCATAATCCATTGAATAATGGTGGATTTAATATCTCCTTTGAATACGACACTGCAATGACACTGTGTAGACTGTATTTAATATTGCCGGGTGATATATATCAAAATGTGTATACTATAGACTATGAACATATAATGAATAAGATATCTGCGATTACAGATGTAAAAATTCACCTAAGTAATATATGTCTCAGGAATCTAACCAACTTTCAGCAAGAGTTTATGAAGAATGCCATAAAACATGACAGTTTTCAAAATTATTTTGGAAACTCCACCTCCTCCTCCTCACTTGACCATATTAATGTGACTGAGGCCATGTTTGAATTAAAGGCTTACGATGCAACAACCATAGAGACCATTTACTGGGCTCCTACATCATTGGAGGAATTTTATGTAGCGGTCCAAACATTTGAAATGCAATCGCTAATAAATGCCCTCCAGTCAAAGATGCAGGGTTTCATAGGTGGTCGATTAAAACCTCTGAAATGTAAGGGTATCACGTGCTGTATCTTGAGTCTCTCTCTCCAAACACAAATGTACATTATCAGAAATAATAATAAATTTATGGAATTATTTAATGAGATAAAGACGGATATAGCATACACCATTAATGCCACAACACTGATAAAATTGTTTGGGCGGAATAACAATTATATTGGCATTGGTGTACACGACAGAATTGGGCTGAAATCAAGATGTGAGCGGATTCTGGCCACCACCATACCCCATGTGTCTAAAACTTTCAACCCCGAGAACGAATCTCACCTACAGGTATGGAAGATGTTAAATCCGCAAAACCAACCCCCCCGCAAAATCACATTCGAGAAAGATATACACCTGACCCCTCAGACATTGGGGATCTATTTCCAAAAAACCCACTCGGCACTTTGGGAATTTAAAGGCTGATAAGGGGTCATCAGTATATTGTTTGACCGCCTCGTTACGACCTTTTTTTTTATTTAGAGTCGTACTTCTCACAGCTCCATATATGTGCCATGTAAATAGGTATGATTTTGTTTTATAATACATTTTTATTTAACCAGAAAACTAGTTGCGTTTCCTTTCCGCCCTAATGACACTCCGCTTTGATGATGAATCCAGGACACATTTCTGGGTAGTATTTCTGGTATAGTCTCTAGAAAGGCTTCACCGGTAAAGTCATTTACCCGCTAAAGGGTTGTTATAGTTGTTTATAAATACCCGAGAGAGTATAGGTTCCATGTTAACAATACGCCGGGTGAACCGTTCTCGATCTCGGGCATATTGTTCCCAAATACCGACTCTCGCCGCTCGATATGCAAAATCCCAGGCCACTAACGGATACACTTTTGTAGCCCCAAACCGAACCTGTTTTTTTAAGTTCTCAGGCATATATATATAATACCACCAACCCCTAAATTCCAGAGAATGAATCTAAACGGGGTAGAGTTAATGTCTGTGGTCACGTATAGGGTTATAATTCCCTTTCTAATAATATTAGGTGTGCCAGTGAACTCTCTCGGATTGTATTTAATAACAACTAAACCTCTTAATATGTAAGTATTTTTTATTTATAGATACATACATTAGTGGATATATATTATGAAGCAAAAACTGAAACTGAAACCATTACCCTTTAATAAATTACATCGCCCTAATATGGGTGGAATTAAAAGAGCAATGGCACAAAAAGCCCCGCGCAAAAAAGACCCACCCAAAAAAGACCCGCGCCAAAAAAAAAGGAATAAACAACACGCACAGAAAGAAATAGATAAATATATGAGGTCTTATGACCTCCTTATTCCCAAAGCGGCCTTCATACGACTTGTCCGAGAATATATAAATCAATTTAGTGGTATAATGAGGATAAGAAGAGATGCACTAGAGGCTTTACAAGAAGCTACCGAGGCATATATAGTCGAGTTGTTTTTTAAATCAAATGTGGGTGCTAATCACGCTAGTAGACTTACTATACAGCAGAAAGACCATAGACTGGTAAAAATCATGACTGAACATATGCATGCAGGTTTTCCAGCTCCGTATAACAGAAATACTGGGGTGAAAAAAAAACTCCTCCCAGATGGGTCGGGGGGGGAAAGAGTCCATCTGTCTGTCTATTGAGACGTAGATTTATTACTATTCCAAACTCGTCTCGTATGGCAAGAACACACTCAATCACATGACCACATATATGCAGGTATTGTCTAAACCCCCTTTTCCTTCCTACAGAAATCTGCTGGTGTTACTGGTCTGCGACAATATCCTACTGATACTCGGTGTGTTTACATCAATCACGCTCAATGGTTGTGGGCTAACATCCCGCGCACAGATAATACTACTAGATAATGTTCCGAATACCTGTTTTTACATCTTCCAGTCGTGTTCGATATATATTATATTGTTAATGTCCATTGATCGCTTCATGGCGGTCCAAATGCCTATATATATGAATAATAATAAAAACAAAACAAAAACATACTCTTTGCCAATTATATTTATAATAGCGGTATTTGTACACATGTCTGACTTCATCAATTATGATATAATTTGTGAAAAGCGATGTGTTTCATGGATGAATATATCTACCACCATAGACACCAAGCTTATCAACACCATGTCCGACACAGATTGCCAATATCTGCATATCGATTATAGTGACTATAAAAATAGTGGATTCGGATATATTTGGTGGAACATAAGATCTCTATTGGCTATGGGCATTCCGTTACTTGCGATAATATTTTTCAATGGTGGGCTTATCGTAAACCTCATTATGAGGCCAACCCAACACTATATATATACCATATATGTGTCTGTATATATTGCAACTAGCTTTGTAATATGTTTCCTCCCAATAACTATACACGTTCTTTTCTTTAACCAAAATATATTATTTTGTAAGGGACCCCCCTCCGATGAAATACTTCGATTAATTGCCAATACACTTCTCATAATAAACAATATACTACACGGTGTAATAGTTATATATAGCTATACTAGAAATGCTGGTCTCGGCCAACACCGAGCCAGTGTGCCCTAAAACATAAATTGCCTTCCCAATTTGTGGATATTAGGATAAATGGTACAGTTATTATCCAATGGGTCAAAAAATTTACTATATTCTCTATTGGTTTGACATATCCGTTTTCTGAAATTAATATTTTGTATTAAATAACTAAGTTCCTCTTGAGCCAGATTTATATTTGTTTTATAATTGATGGGTATAAAATTGGAAAATAGTGCCTTAATAAACACTCTCTGTGTCTCAATTTTATTGGTATAATTTACCTCTCTATCACAATAAAAAGGTTGATAATTATTTTGCGCATCGAGAAAATTACAAATGAGATTGTATATATTGGTTATGGTAGAAATATTACCCAATTTTGCAATCTTAGCTTTGGAGGCGGGCCGTATGTACATCATTATGGCTAGTCCGAAATTACGAGGAGTTTTTTGGTGTAGGTGTGTACACTGCTCTAAATTTTGATATAATCTCATGGCATTATCCATGTCTTCTTGCGAAAACCCCACATGGGATTTTGAACTATGAATGATAAAAAAAGGGGAATTCACTTTTTTTAAATGTTGCGTCAAGGTGGGATCATCTAATTGTAAAATAAATTGAATAAATTTAGTATTAAAGTGAAAATCTCCTACCGAGTATTCATTTAATTTTAACAGAGCGGCCATTATACACATATCGAGTTGTTTATTGGGAATTCGAATCCGGCGCCTCGTGGTCGTTATTGTATTTGTAATTTTCTTTATAAATATATCTAAAGCCTCTTTAATTACGTTCCATTTCCTCCCCTCATCTTCAATTTTGACATTTTTTATTATATGTAAACATTTAATTATTAGTGTATTAACAAACCCCAGTGAATTCGTTTGTTTGGATATCATAAATTGTTTATGTTGATTTAAAGTATTCTTATATTTCTTTAGCAAGTCTGATATCGGCTTATTGTATTTCATCAAAATATCCCTATCGTTTGGATCTATATTAACTTGAAATTCTGAAAATGGTGGGGTCTGTTTGAGGGTATCCCTAAATTCAAAATCACCGTCTTGTTCATCATCAGAGATATTATTAACATTATCGACAATAATTTCGCCTAATTCATCTATAATTGTAGATCCAGCTAAATTAATGAACCTGGTATTTTTTTCCATTCCGAAATTTTATATAGTCAGTAAAAATACAATTTACATTTGTTAGTGAAGCATTATTATGGAAAAGATATTGGGAGAGGCATACAAATATCACTCGCAAGGAACCACCACCAATTATATAGAAACATCCGTCCAATTATCCCCCAAGGAAAATGATTTTCCATTATTCTATAATCTCACCTATTGTATAGATTTTGTGCGAAAACATCAATTCGATATTCTCCATAGGGCCGCCAATATATTCTCAAAGCCCTCCAATTACAAGCGAAAATATGGGACTTATTGTCCATCGACCGGAGAACACGTCTATGTCAAAAAAAGGGACACACAATTGGATAAGGATAGAGATAATAAGAGTTACGACAAAAATATTATTCAGGCCGTAGATGATCGAGAAATTACCTCTGAAAAAAGTCCGCTCTTTACCATTATAGGGGCAGATATAAGGGAAGTCTTAAAGGATAATCCCTACCAAAAGTTAACCTTCACTAGTCGAGCGTACATGGCCGATAGGACCATTCAATTCAATCTCGATTTTGACCCATCCGACCCCCAACTATATATTCCAATCACATTTCATCACTTGGTGGCCATTTGCTGACATGTCATGGTGGAGGCACCCGCATATACCAAACCATCGGGTTCGGTAGTAGACGAGACTATAGAGGCAGAGCTCAAGAAGTGGATACTCTCGCGGAACCGGACGTTGAAATATTCAACATTAAAAGTTGAAATGGATATAATGAAGAAATATATATATTTTTCAATGGTTTTCTTTTTGATAAATGACATTAACAAAAAAAAAAACACATTTGTATCACCACTGGTGTCTTCCTATTTCAATATAAAATTTTTTTTTTTTGCCGCGGACCACAGCTCGCCTATAGCACCTTTGTGTCACAATTGCAGTGCATCAAAAATTTAATTTCCAAGGGGGATGTCAAACTCATGAGGGACACGTATTTTATAGAAAGATGGTATATTAACGAATATAATATGTGTACCCGTTTATTAAAAAAGGACAGACACTTTGGCAGCGCCAAGAAAAGGGCGGTGGGTATTTGGACATTGGTAAGCACATTGAAATACGTCTACAATAATATAAAATACTATCAACACCAAAGGAACTTAAAAAGTGGTGCATGTATACACTATATTTATTCCTGGGTTTGGTGTTTTTTTGCCGATGGTCAGATATGAAACAACTAACCCTGGGAAATATTTTGGATATTTGCCTGGGTAAACCCTTTCTCCTAGACAGCAAATGTCGAGCCGAGAAATTAGTCGGAGAAAATGGAAAGTTGATTTATGACCACTATAAAATCAGAATGCCCCACCTCATGGGACTTCCTACCTGTCTGATACATTCCCTGGGACTATGCACATATAAGAGCACTCTACTTAATAGAATGGAGGAAAAGGATTGTATAGGGACCATCCTCCGAGTCGACAAACATGGTGACGACCCCGCGGCCATAATTCAAGAGGTGAAAGAATACAATCGCAAATTAAACATTATGATGGGTATCGATTTGGGTCTTCCACCACCACCCCCCAATATTATAGCCCCCGATATATTTATTCCCAACATAGCCAGAGTTATTAATAATTATTACAATTACGATCTTATACTTGACATACGAGAAACCCTGTTGGGATCCAACCGTCGAAGAAGGCGACCCGGTGTGACAGCGTCACGCGTGACAAATACCGAAAATGGCATATTCACCACACCACTGACATCAACAGCTACGACAAGCCCCCCTTCCACCTTTGTGTGCGAGATATGGAAAGAATCTAAATATAACGATCTTTTTATTTTGGTAGAAGATGGCGAACGAATAGTCAATATTGGTGATATGGCGCTCATGACAATTCACATTTTAAAGCAAGATTGTGGGCTCGATTTGTCCGATGTGCCTTTTCCCAAAACCATCACACAATTGAAACCCCTAATAGAGAATATCATTTTGTGCGATTTTGTCAATTATGGTATCGATACATATAAATCGCCACCCACCGATACAACCCAAACAAATAGATATCTTCACAAGAAAACCTTTTTAAGTAAAACGCTGGAAGATAGAATCAATATAGCCAAGACACATTTACACCCCAATGCTCACACACTCACCCACCTAGCCCGCGTGACAGGTTTTTCCTACATGGTATCGACACTGTTAGACGTGGCTGCAACCTACACCCACTCCAAACAGGTCAATGCCACCAGTATGGTTATAGATGGCTTTAAAAGACTAGGCGGTATCCATTTGAACCATACCAATATAGAATCTACCCTATGTTATTATAATAGGAATTGTAGACTCTTGAATCAACCCCGCTTTGGGGCAACCCTCCAATTATTCACCAATCTCACACCCCAAAATGCAAAAAATGAAATAGACAAGTGTATTTGGGAAATTTATTCAACACAAAAGGATAACAAAATCTCCGATAGTAGTCAATTATATCTAAACAAACAATTTTGGGCTGTAAGACTCATTAATGAAGTGGAATACCCATTCGATAAGGAACATATATGGGGGAAAGAAAACAAAATAGTGGACCAAATATTAGATGAAAATGAGAGACTTAGGAAATGTTGTCGTTCTCGTGTTGTTCAGGTTGGTTTTTGGGAAATGGGTTTTTCGACAAAATGTATTTTATCTACCGATAAATATTTTGTCCCACTATTTTCTAGCATCAGAAAACCCAACCCACACCAAATGAGCGATGCCATTAGAGCCCAACAGATAGTTAGCGTACAACTATCTGTCTAACTAACTAACTAACTATCTAATCTAACTATCTAACTATCTAACTAACTAACTGTCGTATCGACAGTTTAGAGGCGGCCAAAACATATATTGATGGACATATAGTGATTAAAACCCCTTATCCCATCGTCCATCCGCGCAACCTCAAGACTACTACATAATTTACTTTGTAATATTAGAGTGTCTGTTTATCCTAAACTCCTTGCCGGTAAAACTTAGGTGTTGTAATTCGGGTCTCTCTCAGCCAAGCCCACCTTCTCTTGCTTACTGTTTAGTTCTTATTCACTTCTATAAGCCTCTCTTTATGTCACCGACACGCATACACATGCGCATATATATACATATGAACATATATTCAAATATACACACAAACACAAATCATATTTTTAAAATTCAAGGTGAAGGATGATCCCGTTCCTCCACGCAACCTGAGGACCAAGTGAAGGGTCGCTTCTTTTTGCACATTATAATCTCCGAGTGTCCGTTTATCATCCAACTGCTTTCCGGCGAAAATTAGGCGTTGCTGGTCAGGAGGGATACCTTCCTTATCATAAATTTTACTTTTGACGGTTTCTATGGTGTCACAGTTTTCAACCTCCAATGTAATGGTCTTTCCCGTCAATGTCTTGACAAAAATCTGCATCGTGGTTAATGTGGTTAAACTTAGTTTAAGTCGGGTTCTTTTATACCCCCTTTGGCTCATAAAAAAAATATGTACATGCTTTTTCCACTAAGGGATTCAAGTCTTCTATAAAAATACAAGCTGGACCAGTGGTTACTTTCTTTATTCATGTCTTCCCAAAATAATTTATCAATTACCATTCATTCACAGACCACAATAATCCAACAGATATCGCCAGACCACCCACCACCACCGCCTCCCCAACCTCAACCAGATACACCTCCACCACCCGAAATGAAAGCGGATATTCCCCACACATTGGGTCCCATACGAGCCGGCAGGAAAAAAAGAGGTGTGGTACCTTTATATCATTTGGATCCGGACCGTTTTCCCCGGATAGAGGACAAACAAAGGATTGAAAGAGCCATAGTTGTCCATAAGTGGCGTATCCGAAATATCCATGAAAAAAAGAGTTGGCCCTAACTAAATGAGTTCACCCAAAATTGATAATTTCTTTTGGTATTCCGCCACAATCGCCTCTCTCGAATAAGTATTCAAAATAAAAATAAGTACAAATAGTCCAAGTATACACAAAATATTGATTAATACATTAAATTGGTGAACTTCTGATATTGCCAACACTTCTCTAAAATTTTGACCCAAATAAAACTCTGCCGTTTCACTCCAATGACTGACAACATTATTATCCGAATTCATTTATTGGTGTATGTAAGGTAAATAATAATTTATATGGCAAATGAGTCATCGTCTAGTTTGGCTGTTATATAGTCATCCCGTTGTGTTCCCTGTTGCAAATATAAATAGGTTTCGGCTAGGATTATAGGTTCCTCGGTATCCGATTTAAACCTATAGAAAGTGCACACGTCCAATAGCTCACCAACCCTCCCCTCCAAACCCTTTATGGTCTTTGGGTATGACCCGAGACTCCGACTGTGACGATGGTGGGGTTGAATATACCGGTAATATTCACCATTTTCCATGATACAGTAGGTTGATTCATTTTTGTGCCAATAAAATGCACTCTTAATTGTTTGGTCCGGGGGGATACTCGTAAAGGTATGCCTTATTTGTTTCGGGTAATTTTCTAAAAGCTCTCCCCGTGGATTAAGAACCCAATATAGGGAACCCTTGAATATATAGATAGATCCATTGACCCATGTGAAACTTGTATCAATATCTCGAGGCAAAGCGGGCCAAACTGTATTTATCGAGAGAGGACTGTGGACTAAGAACTCGAACCGACCATTTTCTACCGGTCGGAGCCTCAACAAGGTGCCGTTCTTTACGGCAAAGTACATACCGCTTATCTCAAGTATGGTATCGAATGATCTCGGTGGTGAATGTTCATGTGGTGGTTTATATAATAGGTTTATCCTGTCAATATCATCCTCATGTAATTGCGTATCTGGATTATACACCTTAGAGTAAGGGGCCATAATTGCCTCGTTATTGGAAGAATGGATAAGACCTATTGCGTGTCCGATTTCGTGTAATATCGTCTGGAAAAAGTTTTCTCCGGCACCATCTATACTCCAGGATTCATCCGCATCCAGGTGGATGTCTCCACCATATTTGGGAAAGAATGCGTGGGCCAGTGTGTTTCCCGGTCCATCCATGGGATCATCGCATATACCGTGATCACCACTAACGAACAATATAGAAATATCAATATTTTCTTGCTCGCCCGCAACATGAAAATTGATAACCCCCCGGGTGGCTATCGACCATGCCTCCAAGGCTCGTTTAACTTCGTCATCCTGTTTTTTTGGTTCCATTTTGGAAGAGTATTTCACAATCTTATAGGAAATATAAGGTTTATGCCATATCCCGCGAGAGGATAAACGCTGACATAATTTTTGAGGTCGCTTATCCGACATGGCTAGTATTTTATATATATACATTAGATTAAATATAAATATTTATATTTTACAATGTTTGTTATTCTTTTATTTCAATTCAGAATAGACATAAACACATTTCTAACCTTTATAAGGAAGAGAGGAAATGCATTAATATCAGCCAGTGAAAAACATTTATGTGATAAATCGTGTTTAACATTTAGTATCAGTTCTGAGAATGAACAAATATATTCCATTGGATGCAATCAAATACATTTTGTTCCCGTTTTGCAGCGCTCTATTTGGAAGTATTTCTTGATCTGTAATATCGAAGGCCATTTAAATTTCGACGATATCCTAATCTGTGATCCTAATAATGCCAAACAGACCCACCCCCATCAATTAACAATGATAATTATATCCGCCCGTGATATTTTTGGATTGGCCGAGGATAATACACCCGCATTGCCCGAGAAGAAGAAGAAGACAAATAATGGCAGAAGATTATCTCCCCATTATATAGAGGCTCTAGGGAAGAAGTATGGTTCAAATAGGACCTCTTATATAAGATGTGTTTTTCATAATGATCGTAGGGCTAGTCTTCAACTAAATACCAAATTTCATAGTTATAAATGTTTGAGTACGAATTGTAATACAAAAGGTAAAATTACCGATACAAATATACATAGTTTTTTATAGGGAAAATAACAATAATATAGAACAAGTTTTTTATTTATTCAATTTCAACAACCGGGTTTCTATTTCCCAAATTTTATGGATTGATCATTGTGACAAGTATAATTATATAGGGTGAAATTCTTTAACTGAGCATAGTTATATATGTCTGAGTACGAATTGTAATAAAAAAAGGTAAAATCACCAATACAAATATTGTTATAGGGGAAATAAAAATAATAATATAGAACGAGTTTTTTTATTTATTCAATCATTTCAACAACCGGGTTTCCATTTCCCAAATTTCATGGATTGATCATTGTGACAAGTATAATTATATGGGGTGAAATTCTTTAACTGAGTCAGTTACCTTGAGCCCCCACATACAACCACAGTGCAGAGCCTTCCGTCTTTTAAATATGGACAACCGAGTTCAATTTGAAATAACTGAGCCCCCACACACAACCACAGTGCAGAGCCTTCCGTCTTTTAAATATGGACAACAGAGTTCAATTTGAAAGGCAGTTAGAAAATATAGCCCAGAAAAACTTGTCAACAAAATCAGCACTATTCACACGGGAAAAATTCAACTACTACATCACCACTATTCAGAGCGCTCAAGGAAATCCCAGTACAAAAACACAACATATATATCACTTATTGAGAAAGTATAGGGTTGAAATCCAATTTGGGGAAACTAAGCTAATCTGTAAAAGAACGGGGAAATATTTCATTCATATATGCGAGCTGTACGATACCATCAAGGCCGCCCATGAAATTGTGGGGCACGGTGGTCGCAGAAGAACCTTTCTCGAAATAAGAAAAACAATAGCCAATGTAACAGAATTACAAATTAAGACTTACTTGTCATTTTGTACAACCTGTACAATTAGAGGCGGCGTGGGGGGAAAACGTTGCAAAAGAGTAGTGCGTCCTTTAATCTCGAATAATTTTGGAGAAAGGGGTCAGGTAGATTTAATTGATATGTCCGGTATGGCCATGGGAGGATATACCTTCATTTTAAATTATCAAGATCATTTTTCCAAATTCTGTATCTTGCGGGCCTTAAAAAACAAAACTGCCAAAGAAGTGGTCTCTCATATGGTGGATATCTTCTCAATAATTGGGGCGCCCAAAATTCTTCAATCTGACAATGGTAAAGAATTTGTAGCTAATTTATTCAAAAGGGTGTTATGTACAATGTGGCCCGAGCTAACCATTATACATGGCCGCCCACGGCATCCAGAGTCTCAGGGGAGTGTAGAGAGGGCCAATGGAGACGTGGAAAATATGATAAGAGCCATTTTAATTGAAAAACGAACCAAAGATTGGGTGGGTCAATTAAATTTTATACAATTTTATAAAAACACCGCCACAAATAGAGTAATTAAGAAATCACCCTATAAAGCTACCTTCGGGAGAGATCCACCACTAGGCTTTAACCAAACGTTTACTTTGGACATCCTCAATAATCACAATTTCCCTTCGCAAGTGGAAGATTTTTCACAGCTTAGAGACAATAGCACATTTATGGGTGATGACACCCACCCACCCATCCCACCCATCCCACCCACCCATCCCACCCCCACCCCGGGACATATTTATAATACAAGAAAAGATGTATTCCTAAGTATACGGGCCTCCTCGAGAAAGGGAATCATTTTGGGGGCACAGAAAATGGTCAAAAATACATCTACACTTACACGGGTTAACATCAATGACACAGTGTCCATTCTAGTTCATCCCAAAGATAGAGCATGTAAATTGGGCCATAAATATCTTGTGGGTAAAATTATAAATATAAAAAAAGATGGAGACCTATACAAAATTCAAACTGAATATGGGATATTAAATAGATACTGTTCACGCGAAGAAATTAGACCATGTTTGGGCATTGACACATCCCAATTCTCAACTAAACTAATTAGCATAAGGAAAGCAATACGTCTACAAAATAGTGAATCTACCACACCACTCCGTCATCCACCACCGTCGCCACCACCACCACCGTCGCCGCCATCCATAGGTACTCTTTGAACCACTAGACATTAACAACATCGCGTACCATACCAGGGATTATTTTTATTAAATCGTTAAGAAGGTCGCGAATTTTTTCTATATCATTAATTATATATTTGATTGGTTGTCGTTTTCTTTTATCATGGGTTAATTTAACGGACCTGGCACGTAACGATTTCTGTTGGTCTATAATACACTTATTTTCTTGGATGAATAGGGCTGTATCTTTAAAAAGTTTCTTCTCCTCTGGTGTGTCTGTCGAAGTGGTTAATGTGGGTTGTATACCCGCTGGAAGCGTTGGGAAATGTTGCACCCGGTGCACGGTTTGTATCTTCAATTGAGGCTGCATTGACTGATTACGTTGCATGGTTTGTATCTGATTGTATTGTTGTGGTTGCATTAGGGGTCTACTTTGCTGGGTGTGTACCTGGTAAGGGTGCGGTTGCATGGTCTGTACATTTATGGGTGGTTGCGGGGCTTGTACCTGGTAAGGTTGCGTGACTTTTATCTGGTAAGCCTGTGCATTGATGGGTGGTTGCGTGGTCTGTATCTTGTAATGTTGCGGTTGCGGGGCTTGTACTTGATAAGGGTTCGGTTGCACGGTCTGTGTATTGATGGGCGGTTGCGGGGCTTGTGGTTGATAAGGGTGCGGTTGCACAGTCTGTGTATTGATGGACGGTTGCGGGGCTTGTACTTGATAAGGGTGCGGTTGCACAGTCTGTGTATTGATGGGCGGTTGCGGGGCTTGTACTTGATAAGGGTGCGGTTGCACGGTCTGTGTATTGATGAAAGGGTGCGGTTGCACGGTCTGTGTATTGATGAACGGTTGCGGGGCTTGTGTCAGGTACGTCTGACTCTGATGATTTTGCGTGACACAGTGTAGGTGTGTATTGATGGGTGGTTGTTGGTGAGCCTGCTGTGGTTGTGATGTTATGGGTATCTTATATGACGAATCGGGTCCTGCAGTTCCATGTACTTGTAGAGTAGAATCTTGTAATGGTTGTTCTGGGTGCGATACTATGGATTTTGGTTTTTGTGAACCAGATAAATTCAAAGGTTCTGAAGTATCTGATAATTGAACAGCCTCCCGAGACATTTGTGGATCTTCTTCTGGTTGTACCCGATGCGACACTATGGATGTTGGCTGTCGTGAACCAGATAAATCTGAAGTTTCACATTCCTGCGATAATCGAAGAACATCCTCGAGTATTTGTTCAGTTGAGGGGGGACTATGTACATTTGTGGCTGTTGGTTGTGACAAAGATCTCCATTCACCACCTGAATCTTGCGGTGGTTGAACGGTCTGCGCGTTGGTCCTCTGTCCCCGCACATAGGGAGCCTCCCATTCTTGGTGGTTTATTGAAGTTCCTCGTATTCCAGGTTGGGAGGTTGCTCCGGAGGTTGCGTAGGGCTTTAGCCTCTGGTTGCGGTTGCGTAGATTATATTGAGGCATGACTGAGGGAGCTCTCTCTCTCATAGTCGTCCCCATCTGTCACACACACACATATATATAGCCTCAGAGAAAACTGTGGGGGTGGGGCTCCTCCAATGGGAGGAGCCTAATCTTTTTTGAAGAGATGCTGTTGGTTGAACATTTCTGTATTGTAATTGTTCAACCAAGACACGCTGCTGGATATTTCACATACATTTTTATATACACGAAGACTTTCGGGAGAGTTATTTAATTTGACCGGCTCTGCCATTGCCACTGCCAATGGATGATGTAAATTTAAGGGTACAATTCTTTTACGGGTTAGTCTTCCTATATCCTCACAATTAATATCGTGAAGTGTCGGCTCTAGACGAAGGCCCCTGCCCAATAATTCAATATCGTCATAGATATGGGGCTCGGCTCCATAATCATTTTTACAACATAGATCCAATTTCTGACGGCATATATTTTTATCGGACGCACAAAAAGAAATATCAAATAACGGTGTAGACTTTAAAGGGTTTGAAATTATATTTGAATTGGTTAATTTATTCTTAGTGTGATAAAAATGTTGGGCCGAGTTTAGATGATAAAGAGAGGTAGGAAAAGACCACTGTATCCATGGAATGTTGGAATTGGGTATTGGGTATAGTCTTTCGTTATATTACCTAGCGAGGCTAGTAGACCGTAACTCCTAAATGTCCTAATAAAATGGGCCGGTTTTAAATACATTGAGGTGGTTGTTGTAGTAAGGATTTCGGACAATACACTGACATTGGCCAGAAATGGTGAGTTTTTAGTTTTAAAAATGCGGCTGGATGTCATAAGCTTGCCGCGGATAATTCTGGTCTGTTGAAAGAGTTTCATCATTTGTAAATGTTTGGGGTGTATAAGCGACTCTCCCTCGAACAGCGAGTGAAACAAGTTTTCGTGGCCTCCCACCACAAGGCCGCATACAATCTTTGAATTCTCCAAAGCCTGAGCGGCAATCAATTGGAAATCAATGGGATTTTGTGGGTTGTGATTGGCCAATATATTTTCTATAGGGAAAATATTAAACGCGGCGTTGGCATTGACAGGGTTATTAGTTATATTGGGGAGAGAGTCACCAAACAGATAGTACCATGCTGAAATGCCGAACCACCTGTCAAGTTGCTTGGGTGATGATATTTTTCCCCCTATATTCATTTGATCGGGTGAGACGTATAAAATGAAACGGTTCGGATCTCTATGGTCAGCGTTTGTCGGTGTGATAATGGGACCGCTATGTACCGTGGCCAGCTCAATAGACTGTTTTGTAAAGTTTGGAATATTTTTAAGGGAGTACGATGTGACATGGGGATTCATTGACCGCGGTCTGAGGCCAAACAGTGGTGCCTGCGAGCTAGAAATTGGCGTATTGTGTTGATTCATAACCATGTCGTGCCTAAATAGACAAATTGCTCGTTTTGTCAAATCGTTTGTGCCTTTTGACCATTTGAGCAAATCGTTAGAGGGTCTGACCACTTTGCCAAATATGCATCATATTTGACAAAGTCGGCAAAATGGACAAACGATTGAAACTATTAATTGCTGTTGTCAATGCTATTAAATTTAGCTACATTTCCGCTACATTAGCTGAATTCTATTTAGTGGCAAGTTCTGTCTGTAATATCAAGACTTCTAGCAACATTTGGACCAATTTGAATAATAATAATCTGGAGTAGAGGGTATTTATTTTTCTAACCATGTTGAATCGCTAGATGAAATCTAGCACTATTTTATTTCTTGGTAACTCTGATGACAATTTAATTCTACCAATCAGATAAAAGGTAATGTCTCCACCTCAATGTTGTAGTCATGAAGTCCGATTTAACGATAACGGGTTATACTCTGCAAGATAACATACATATCCTTCACAAGTCATGTCCCAATTATTATAAGATATACCCAACCTTCCCAGAATGTGACCCCTTCGCAAAGATGTGGTTGAGTATCAACCGAAGTGATCATTATTATTATCACATCACCATAAATAATTTAAGCCGAGAAATTTGGAATGAGGCGTACCAATTTCACGTGAGTTCGGAACCTCATCATATTGAGTTTTGGCGATGTAGAAATGTGAATGAAAAATTGAAGAATTGGTATCTAAGGTATGGGCTGGATGATATGGTAGAGGCCTCACGATACCCATTATACAATACTATTAAAACATTAATATCGGAGGGCCTCTCTTTCATTATTCCGGAGCCACAGAGTGAGCCATGGTGTAAAAGAATGAGTGGAAAGGTCCCGCGATACCCATTCTATAATAATGTTCAAAATAATGTAAACAAATTACTATCGCAGGTCTTATCTTTCAGTATTCCCATGCGAAGGAGGGGCCCAATGAAAACGATCTTTCTAAATGAAAGAGTTTCCGAGAACATGTTAAATCAATCTTTCTATACGAAAGATTTTTCATGTGGCGGTCGTGGTTGGAGTATTATCGGGAATTGGATCTCACCATTCCTATCTGTACCTCACAAGGATTTGCGGACAGTCTTTTGGACAATGAAATGGAGACACTAAAATGGCTAACATTGGCTCTGACAGCTAACATGAATGAAATCTAGCATTGCTAACCTTTGGGGTGTATTTAGAAACCTTTAGTTTAGTCACTTCAACCTCGGCAGTTGTCTTTGAGTTAGCTGTGGGTAGAAAGCTAATTTTGGAGAGGTAATTATAAGAGTGAGAGAACTCTCTTTTTCTTTGTTTATAATAAACTTTATTTAACCAGAAAAATTTGTTTCTTTTCCAAATCCAAAAGGATTTGATATCCGTGTTATATATATTTGGATAACGAAAAGTGTTTTATTTTGTTCGCTAAAGGGTATAATTATATAAAGGGCGATCACCAACCCCCAATGAGATAGTCATGGCCTCCTCATTGGGTTCTTCTTCTCTGGAGGACATTATACGTATCCTTCATTCATCGTGTCCAAAATATGATCACCCCATCTTCGTAAAGACATGGTCGATTATCAACCATGAGTCAGCTATGGAGAAGCGGGATAAGGTGATACTCCTGACAGCCTTCGTGGTGAAACGCATGTGGCCCATGGATCTACGCGAAGCCGTCAACCGTCGTCTGCTGGAGCGGGCGGTTTCCGAGAACATGTTGGAGAGTGAGCTGTTGAATGTCGTCTCCCCACAGGAATCCAATGGAAAAATTACAAACATTATTTTTTCCGACCGAGAGCTGGGTCATATAGGAGGAGCAACCATGGAAGAATTGGTGTTGGTGTTGTGGGATTTCTTCGAGATACACCGACACTACACCACCGTCTTCCAACACCGTTCTCGCGTTAGAGACAATTTTCGCAGAACTCTCCGATACAATTTTCGCAGAATTAACCACTATAATATAGACTTGAACAGTTACCTGAAGGGGGTTATCGAAGTACACGACCTATCCATGTATTCAATGAACCAATCTATAGGGTATAATCTACATTATTTTCACGTCTCATTAACCATGAGTAAGTTAAGCCAAGATATTTGGAAAGAGGCGTACCAATTACACACAAGTTCGGAACCTCATCATGTTGAGTTTTGGCAATGTGGAAATGTGAAGGAAAAATTAAAGAATTGGTATATAAGGTATGGGCTGAATTATATGATAGAGGTAGAGCCATTCTACCAAAATGTAAACAATATAGTATCGCGGGTCCTCTCTTTCATAAATCCCCGGGGAAAGAGCCCGCCAAAATATCGAAGGCTTGAGGGAGAGGTCTCCGGATATCCCTTTTACAATAACGTTAAACAGGTGGTGTCATGGGTCCTCCCTTTCACTATTCCGAAGCGAAAGAGGGGGCCAATGAAATCAATCTTCCTATACGAAAGATTTTTCATGTGGCGGGCGTGGTTGGAGTATTATTGGGAATTAGGTCTCACCATTCCTATCTGTACCCCACAAGGATTTGCGGACAGTCTTTTGGACAATGAAAGGGAGACACTAAAATGGCTAACATTGGCTCTGACAGCTAACATGAATGAAATCTACCATTGCTAACCTCCGGGTTTTTTATATATGACCCTTTTTTATTCAGAGCCGTACTACTCACACCTCCGTCACGTGTGTGCAGCATGGTGTGGTGTAGCCAGTTGAGAACCTGAACTCACGATTACAGATAGACCAAAGTCTTAGATTACGATTTGGGCCTTGAGGGGTGTGGCCAGTGGATTGAATAATTACTAGTTTGGGCCTGTGATTGGCTGCATATAAATCCTCAGACCACCTCTCGTCCACATTACATTACACCCCTATTGTTCATATAAAAAGGCTGAGGCGGGTTAGTAAAGTTATCAGCACCAGTAATAGTACCAATGAATACCCTAAATTCTGATGCTTTACTAATGCTGTTACTGTTGATTATATCACAGAGGATACTGATACTGTTGTTCATGCTGAGGAGGAAGTTGCGGAGATATCATCCAACATAAAAAATAAGATATCAACCATAGATGGTGGTATTGATGGTTCTTCTATCAAACCCCAGTTATCTCCCACCATGAAAACAAAGACATTTAAATCGGATGGTGTTGGTGGTTCTTCTATCAAACCCCAGTTATCTCCCACTATGAAAACAAAGACATTTAAATAGGATGGTGTTGGTGGTCTCCCGATACCCCTTTTTATAAAAACGTTAAACAGGCGGTGTCGAGGGTCCGAACTCATGCCTAAGTAGGCAAATTGCTCGTTTTGTCAAATCATTTGTGCCTTTTGACCATTTGCGTAAATCGTTTGAGGGTCTGACCACTTTGCCAAATATGCATCATATTTGACAGTCGGCAAAATGGGCAAACGATTGAAACTATTAATTACTGTTGTCAATGGTATTAAATTTAGCTACATTTCCGATACAATAGCTGAATTCGATTTAGTGGCAAGTTCTGTCTGTAATATCAAGGCTTCTAATAACATTTGGACCAATTTGAATAATAATAATCTGGAATAAAGTGTATATTTTTTCTAACCAATCGCTAGATAAAATCTAGCACTTTTTTTTTCTTGATAACTCTGATGATAATCAGATAAAAAGCAATGTCTCCACCTCACGAAGTCCAATTTAACAATAATGGGTTATACTCTGCAGAATATCATACATATCCTTCACAAGTCATGCCCCTATTATAAGAGATACCCAACCTTCCCAGAATGTGACCCCTTCACAAAGATGTGGTTGAGTATCAATCAAAGTGAGTCAAATATGGAGATGCGGAATAAGGTGATACTCATGACGGCCTTCGTGGTGAAATATATGTGGTACATGGATCAACGCAAAACTGTCAACCATCATCTGCTGAAGCGAGCGGTTTCCGAGAACATGTTGGATGTCATCTCCCCAATGAAAACGATCTTTCTAAACGAAAGATATTTCGCATGGCGGGCCTTGTTGGAGCACCGTAGAGACGTTAAATAAAAACGGGGCTCACCATTCCTATCTACATCTCACAAGGATTTACAGACAATCTTTTGGATAGTGAAAAGGATTTGATATCCGTGTTATATACATTTGGATAACGAACAATTTGTTTTTTTAGTTAAAGGGTATAATTATATAAAGGGTGATCACCAACCCCCAATGAGATAGTCATGGCCTCCTCCTCATTAACAACAATAATAATCTGGAGTAAAGGGTATTTTTCTAAAATCTAATAAATATTTTTGTATTTCTTAACGACAATTTAACTCTACCAATCAGATAAAAGGGTAACTGCATCTCATCTAGTGTCAGTTCTCCCTGTCTCCACCTCATTATTATAGTCATGGAGTCCGAGTGGATGGGTTATTCCTCATTGGGGTTGGTGGGTTATTCGCTGCAGGATATCATACATTTCCTTCACATGTCATGTCCCACTTATACGAGACACCCAACCTTCCCAGAATGTGACCCATTCGTAAAGATGTGGTTGAGTATCAACCGAACTGAGTCAAATATGGAGATGCGGGATAAGGTGATACTCATGACAGCCTTGGTGGTGAAACGTATGTGGTGCATGGATATACGCGAAACCATCAACCATTATCTGCTGAAGCGAGCGGTTTCCGAGAACATGTTGGAGAGTCACCTGTTGGATGTCATCTCCCCACCGGATCCCGACCGGGATGAAAATGTGGAGGAAAATATATTTACAATGCCTGTACATTTGGTGATTATTTTGTGGGATTTCTTTGAGATACATCGGCACTATACCGACGTCTTCCAACACCGTTCTCGTGTCAAGGACATTTTTAACCAAGCTAATATAGACCAAAATGAGCAAATGGATCGGGTTATCGAACTACATGACCTCTCCATGTATTCGATAGATCAATCTATAGGGTATACTTTACATCATCATCATCATAACGTCTCCATAAATAATTTAAGCCGAGATATTTGGAACGAGGCGTACCAATTACATGTGAGTTCGGAACCTCATCATATTGAGTTTTGGCAGTGTAGAAATGTGAATGAAAAATTGCAGAATTGGTATCAAAGGTATGGGCTGGACGATATGGTAGAGGCCTCACGATACCCACTCTACAAAAATATTAAAACATTAGTATCGGAGGTCCGATCTTTCATTATTCCGGAGCCACAGAGTGAGCCATGGTTTAAAAGAATGATTGGAAAGGTCCCACGATACCCATTCTATAATAATGTTAAAAAATTAGTATCTCAGGTCTTCTCTTTCACTATTCCGATGCGAAGGAGGGGGCCAATGAAAACGATCTTTCTAAACGAAAGATATTTCGCATGGCGGGCCTTGTTGGAGCACCATAGAGCCGTTAAAATAAAAACGGGGCTCCCAATTCCTATCTACATCTCACAAGGATTTACAGACAATCTTTTGGATAGTGAAAAGGATTTGATATCCGTGTTATATACATTTGGATAACGAAAATTTTTTTTTGTTTTGTTCGCTAAAGGGTATAATTATATAAAGGGCGATCACCAACCCCCAATGAGATAGTCATGGCCTCCTCATTGGGTTCTTCTTCTCTGGATGACATTATACGTATCCTTCGTTCGTCGTGTCCAAAATATGATCACCCCATCTTCGTAAAGACATGGTCGATTATCAACTGTGAGTCAGCTATGGAGAAGCGGGATAAGGTGATACTCCTGACAGCCTTCGTGGTGAAACACATGTGGCCCATGGATCTACGCGAAGCCGTCAACCGTCGTCTGCTTGAGCGGGCGGTTTCCGAGAACATGTTGGAGAGTGAGCTGTTGAATGTCGTCTCCCCACCGGAACCCGACCGAGAGCTGGTTCATATAGGAGGAGCAACCATGGAAGAATTGGTATGGGTATTGTGGGATTTCTTCGAGATACACCGACACTACACCGCCGTCTTCCAACACCGTTCTCGCGTTAGCGACAATTTTCGCAAAGCTCTCCACCACCGCTGGGTAGAATTGAATTGGTACCTGGGGACAATTATCAACCTACACGACCTATCCATGTATACAATGGGCCAATCTATAGGGTACACTCTACACCATTTTCACGTCTCGTTAACTATAAATAAGTTAAGCCAAGATATTTGGAAAGAGGCGTACCAATTACACACAAGTTCGGAACCTCATCATATTGAGTTTTGGCAATGTGGAAATGTGAAGGGGAAAATAAAGAATTGGTATCAAAGGTATGGGCTGGACTATATTGTAGAGGTCTCACCATTCTACCAAAATGTTAACAAAATAGTATCTCGGGTCCTCTCTTTCATAAATCCCCGGGAAAAGAGCCCGCCAAAATATCGAAGGCTTGAGGGAGAGGTCTCCCGATATCCCTTTTACAATAACGTTAAACAGGCGGTGTCGAGGGTCCTCCCTTTCACTATTCCGAAGCGAAAGAGGGGCCCAATAGAATCAGTCTTTCTATACGAAAGATTTTTCATGTGGCAGGCGTGGTTGGAGTATTATCAGGAATTGGGTCTCACCATTCCTATCTGTACCCCACAAGGATTTGCGGACAGTCTTTTGGACAATGAAAGGGAGACACTAAAATGGCTAACATTGGCTCTGACAGCTAACATGAATGAAATCTACCATTCACCGTTGGTAGATGGAAGAATTCAAAAATAATAGTATAACAAATTAGTATCGCAGGTCAATGAAATCAATCTTTCTATACATAGCCGCTTCGGGGTTATATACGACCTTTTATATTCAGACGCCTCCTGGTGTGGTATTTTTACAATAAACTTTATTTAACCAGAAAACACGTTTCTTTATCCACCTTGATTCCTCTTTGTATTGTTGGAGAAGTCAGTCTCGTCTTTTGGGTAATTTTTTGAGTCTCGGGGTGGTCTTCTTTCTGCTTTTACATACCAAAGAGTCTCAGGGACTACATTTTGAGGTTTTACCGTCGAAAGAAGAACGAGACGTAGACATATAATAGAGCTAAAATCACCCTAAATAACTAGGCTAGTTACCTTGATTCCTCTTTGTAATGTGGATATTGTTGGAGAAGTCAGTCTCGTCTTTTGGGTAATTTTTTGAGTCTCGGGGTGGTCTTCTTTCTGCTTTTACATACCAAAGAGTCTCAGGGACTACATTTTGAGGTTTTACCGTCGAAAGAAGAACGAGACATATAATAGAGCTAAAATCACCCTAAATAACTAGGCTAGTTACCTTGATTCCTCTTTGTAATGTGGATATTGTTGGAGAAATCAATCTCGTCTTTTGGGTAATTTTTTTGAGTTTCGGGGTGGTCTTCTTTCTACTTTTCTCGAATCTGTGGAAATATTATTATAATTATCCTTTGGATGAAATAAGTCTCCTTTTCCGAGAGCTTCCCCCAATATGACCCACCAAGACTGTAAAAATAATTCATTATTTCTCTTTCAGGATTCAAGGAGATGGCCGAAATCACGCAACTCTCCCAGATATTTTTGGGATATGATAGTCTGAGATTCGAAAAGGAAAGACTGGCCACGTTCATCGACTGGCCAAGTTTATGGTTGAGCCCCAACGACCTTGCCCGCGATGGATTTTATTATCTGCGAACAGAGGATCACTGCGCCTGTGTGTTTTGTAGGGGGATTGTTGGTGCCTGGGAGAAGACCGATACACCACGAAGCGAACATCAACGTCACTCTCCCCGCTGTCCATTTGTGAAGGGACAACCAGTGGGGAATATTCCACTCAGGCAGGGTCACATCATCACCCGACTATATCCTTTTCCCAAGGCTATCAGTGTTCTTTCCGAGGATGTCTGCGGATCTGTGCCCGGATCATACTCGGAGAGAAAATGCCCCCCCCCTCGACCAACTCGAGGCAATGGGTCTCCCGAAACATAGTGCTCCCAAACGACCCGACTATATCACGTATAAAAATCGTCTCTATAGCTATAATGGATGGCCAGAACGGGTGAAACAGAAGCCCGCGGAATTATCCGAGGCCGGCTTCTATTACTGTGGTTTGAGTGATCACGTGAGATGTTTCCATTGTGGTAACGGTCTACGAAACTGGGAGACCAATAATATCCCTTGGAATGAACATGCTCGCTGGTATCCCTACTGTAACTTTGTCCTGTTGAAAAAGGGTAAGGGATTTATTGATCAGATGTATATTCGTCGCCCATCATCCACCACCGCGCCACCACCGCCTATCACCGAACTGGAATTGGACTCATTAATGGAGCTGGATATGGCGCGGGCTGTGGTGACAATGGGATTCCCAGAACCGAAGGTTCGTGAGGTCCTCAAAACTAAATTGGTACAGACTGGCCTGCCCTTCTTTAACCTGGAGCCATTCATAGAGGCTATACTTCGTGACATGAAAAGGGATACTCGTTGAACCGGTCTGAAGAAGAAACAACAAATCCGACCCACCACCAACCCCTCCTCCTATCCGAAGATGAAATCGCTAACCACCAACCCCTCCTCCTTATCCGAAGAAGAAATCGCTAACCACCAACCCCTCCTCCTATCCGAAGAAGAAACAACAAATCCGTAGCACTCTACCCACCACCACCACCTGGACACTTTGTCATGATCCTGCCCTTCTTTAACCTGGAGCCATTCATAGAGGCTACATTTTGGAATATGGAAGGGGATACACGTCGTGAATTATTGTTGAACCGGTCTGAAGAAGAAACGACAAATCCGCAACATTCGACCCACCACCAACCCCCACCCGAAGAAGAACTCCTCCTAAGAAGGAACGACAAATCCATAGCACTCTACCCTACCACCAACCCCCACCCGAAGAACTCCTCCTCCTCCTCCTATCCGAAGAAGAAACGACAAATCCATAGCACTCTACCCACCCCCACCCGAAGAAGAAACAATAAATCCGACCCACCCCCACCACCTGGACACGTTGCCATGATCCTGCCCTTCTTTAACCTGGAGCCATTCATAGAGGCTATATTTTGGGACATGGAAAGGGATACTCGTCGTGAATTATTGTTGAACCGGTCCGAAGAATAAACGACAAATCCGCAACACTCGACCCACCACCAACCCCCACCCGAAGAAGAACTCCTCCTAAGAAGGAACGACAAATCCATAGCACTCTACCCCACCACCAACCCCCACCCGAAGAAGAACTCCTCCTCCTCCTATCCGAAGGAGAAACGACAAATCCATAGCACTCTACCCACCCCACCCGAAGAAGAAACAATAAATCCGACCCAC
>JBAKBP010029947.1:0-26416 GCA_037953745.1 Lithodes maja | reverse complement strand
ATAGGTAGACTGTAGCTATATTCTCTGCCCTGGCGAGTCCTAGTGAGTAAGCCATGCGGTTCTGGGGGAAGCAGTGAGCGTCACAAGACTGTTTCGTTGATAAGGAAGTACTGCTTTTATTGTTGAGCATTACTACCGTTGCGCATTTATAGTATTCTCGTGTCAGTTAACATTATATGTCCTATCTTTTTGTGTATTCCATTTACACGTGTGGTGTCCTGCCTCCTGCATTTATATAGTTTAAGATACAAGCATCTTATGAGCATCAGATATTCTTCAGAAGTTTCCAGGTCTATGTTGTAGGACTATACTTCACTTTCTTTCAGATAGGAGTGAAGAGTTTATTGTTGTTTAGAGTAACTGTATTAAAACATCTTTTTATTAAATTAAATCTTGCAGTGATTTAATTGATCTTCCCATAGATTCTTTTGTATGCATTTTAACGTAACTTGCATCCTGTGTGTTATCAGGCTATACCAGTGTGGGTTTGCCTGAAGTAGAGTACATTTATGCCCAGTTAAGGATACCACATTATCGCAGATTAACTCTGGAGGGTATAGGTGTTTTGTTCGCCGGCATATAAGTTCGAGGGTTTGGATCTAGCGTACCGTACCGCTGTTGCATAGTGCCCTATTACTAGTCCAATCTTTAAGTGCCCTAGTTTTATTCGCAGTCCCGGTCGTAACAAATGAGAGAATGGGAAGCAATGAGAGAATTGGAAGCAATGAGAGAATGAGAAGCAATGAGAGAATGGGAAGCAATGAGAGAATGGGAAGCAATGCAAGAATTGAAAGCAATGACAGAATGGAAAGCAATGAGAGAATGAGGAGGAAGGAGAGATTGGGAAGGAATGAGAGAATGGGAAGCAAGGAGAGAATGGGGAGGAAGGAAAGAATGGGAAGCAATAAGAGAATGTGAAGCAATGAGAGAATGGGAAGTAATGAGAGAATGGGAAGCAAGGAGAGAATGGGACGCAATGAGAGAATGGGAAGCAATGAGATAATGGGGATGAAGGAGATAATGGGAAGCAAGGAGAGAATGGGAAGCAAGGAGAGAATGGGGAGGAAGGAGAGAATGAGAAGCATTAAGAGAATGGGCAGCAATGAGAGAATGGGAAGCAATGAGAGAATAGGAAGCAATTAGATAATGGGAAGCAATGAGAGAATGGGAAGCAATGAGATAATGGGAAGCAATGAGAGAGTGGGAAGCAATGAGAGAATGGGAAGCAATGGGAGTAGGAAGCAATGAGAGAATGGGCAGGAAGGAGAGAATAGGAAGCAATGAGAGAATGGGAAGCAATGAGAGAGTGGGAAGCAATGAGATAATGGGAAGCAATGAGAGAATGGGAAGCAATGAGATAATGGGAAGCAATGAGATAGTGGGAAGCAATGAGATAATGGGAAGCAATGAGAGAGTGGGAAGCAATGAGAGAATGGGCAGGAAGGAGAGAATGGGAAGCAATGAGAGAATGGGAAGCAAGGAGAGAATGGGGGTAAAGAGAGAATGGGAAGCAATGATACAATGAGAAGCAATGAGAGAATGGGAAGCAATGATAGAATGAAAAGCAATTTGAGAATGGGAAGCAATGAGATAATGGGAAGCAAGGAGAGAATGTAAAGCAATGAGAGAATGGGAAGCAATGAGAGAATGGGAAGCAAGGAAAGAATGGGAAGCAAGGAGAGAATGAGAAGCAATGCGATAATGGGAAGGAAGGAGAGAATGTAAAGCAATGAGAGAATGGGAAGCAGGAAGAGAAAGGGAAGCAATGAGAGAATGGGAAGCAAGGAGAGCATGGGAAGCAATGAGAGAATGGGAAGCAATGAGAGAATAGGAAGCAAGGAGAACATGGAGAGGAAGGAGAGAATGTGGAGGAAAGAGAGAATTGGGAGGAAGAAGAGAATGGGAGCAATGAGAGAATGGGAAGCAAGGAGAGATTGGTAAGGAATGAGAACATGGGAAGCAAGGAGCGAATGGGAAGCAATGAGATAATGGGAAGCGAGGAGAGATTGGGAAGGAATGAGAAAATGGGAAGCAAGGAGCGAATGGGAAGCAAGGAGATAATGGGAAGCGAGGAGAGATTGGGAAGGAATGAGAAAATGGGAAGAAAGGAGCGAATGGGAAGCAATGAGATAATGGGAAGCGAGGAGAGATTGGGAAGGAATGAGAAAATGGGAAGCAAGGAGAGAATGGGAAGCAAGGAGAGAATTGGAAAAAAGTAGAGAATGGGAAGCGATAAGAGAATGAGAAGCAAAGAGAGAATGGGTAGGAAGGAGAGAATGAGGAGAAAGGAGAGAATGGGGAGGAAGGAGATAATGGGAGTCAAAGAGAGAATTGGGAGGAAAGAGAAATTGGAAAGGAAGGAGAGAATGGGAAGCAATGAGAGAATGGGAAGCAATGAGAAAATGGAAAGCAATGAGGGAATGGGAAGCAATGAGAGCATGGGAAGCAATGAGATAATGGGTAGCAATGAGAGAATGGGAAGAAATAAGAGAATGGGAAGCAATGAGAGAATGGGAAGCTATGAGATAATGGGAAGCAATGAGAAAATTGGAAGCAAGGAGAGAATGGGGAGGAAGGACAGAATGGGAAGCAATGAGATAATGGGAAGCAATGAGAGAATGGGAAGTAAGTAGAGAATGGGAAGCAATGAGAGAATGGGAATCAATGAGAGAATGGGAAGCAATGAGAGAATGCGGAGGAAGGAGAGAATGGGAAGCAATGAGAGAAAGGGAAGCAATCAGAAAATGGGAAGCAATGAGAGAATGGGGAGCAATGGGAGAATTGGAATCAATGAGAGAATGGGAGGCAATACGAAAATGGAAGCAATTAGAGAATGCGAAGCACTTAGAGAATGGGAAGCAATGAGAGAATGGGAAGCAATGAGAGAATGGGAAGCAATGAGAGAAAGGGAAGCAATGAGAAAAAGGGAAGCAATGAGAGATGGGAAGCAATGTGAGAATGGGAAGCAAGGAGAGAATGTGAAGCAATGAGAGAATGGGACGCAATGAGAGAATGGGGAGGAAGGAGAGAATGGGAAGCAATGAGGGAATGGGAAGCAAGGAGAGAATGGGGAGGAAGGAGAGAATGGGAAGCAATGAGAAAATGGGAAGCAATGAGATAATGGGAAGCAAGGAGAGAATGGGAAGCAAGGAGAAAATGGGGAGCAATGAGAGAATGGGAAGCAAGGAGAGAAGAGGGAGCAAGGAGAAAATGGGGAGGAAGGAGATAATGGGGAGGAAGGAGATAATGGGAAGCAATGAGAGAATGGGAAGCAATGAGAGAATGGGAAGCAAAGTTAGAGTGGGGAGGAAGTGGAGAATGGTGAGCAAGGAGATAATGGGGAGGAAGGAGAGAATGGGAAGCAAGGAGAAAATGGGGAGGAAGGAGAGACTGGGAAGGAAGGCAAGAATGGGAAGCAATGAGAGAATGGGAAGCAATGAGAGAATGTGAAGCAATGAGAGAATGAGAAGCAATGAGAGAATGGGAAGCAATGTGAGAATGGGAAGCAATGCGAGAATGGGAAGCAATGCAAGAATGGGAAGCAATCAGAGAATGGGAAGCAATGCGAGAATGGGAAGCAATGAGAGAATGGGAAGCAATGAGAGAATGAGGAGGAAGGAGAGATTGGGAAGCAATGTGAGAATGGGAAGCAAGGAGAGAATGGGAAGCAATAAGAGAATGAGAAGCAATGAGAGAATGGGAAGTAATGAGAGAATGGGAAGCAAGGAGAAAATGGGAAGTAATGAGAGAATGGGAAGCAAGGAGAGAATGGGACACAATGAGAAAAAGGGAAGCAATGAGAGAATAGGGATGAAGGAGATAATGGGAAGCAATGAGAGAATGGGAAGCAAGGAGAGAATGGGGAGGAAGGAGACAATGGGAAGCAATGAGAGAATGAGCAGCAATGAGATAATGGGAAGCAATGAGAGAATGTGAAGCAATGAGATAATGGGAAGCATTGAGATAATGGGAAGCAATGAGAGAGTGAGAAGCAATGAGAGAAAGGGCAGGAAGGAGAGAATGGGAAACAATGAGAAAATGGGAAGCAATGAGAAAATGGGAAGCAATATGAGAATGGGAAGCAATGAGAGAATGGGAAGCAATGATAATGGGAAACATTGAGATAATTGGAAGCAAGGAGAGAATAGGAAGCAATGAGAGAATGGGAAGCCATGGGGGAATTGGAAGCAATGAGAGAAAGGGAAGCAATGAGAAAAGGGAAGCAATGAGAGATGGGAAGCAATGTGAGAATGGGAAGCAAGGAGATAATGTGAAGCAATGAGAGAATGGGAAGCAATGAGAGAATGGGGAGGAAGGAGAGAATGGGAAGCAATGAGGGAATGGGAAGCAAGGAGAGAATGGGAAGCAATGAGGGAATGGGAAGCAAGGAGAGAATGGGGAGGAAGCAGATAATGGGAAGCAATGAGAAAATGGGAAGCAATATGAGAATGGGAAGCAATGAGAGAATGGGAAGCAATGATAATGGGAAACATTGAGATAATTGGAAGCAAGGAGAGAATAGGAAGCAATGAGAGAATGGGAAGCCATGGGAAAATTGGAAGCAATGCGAGAAAGGGAAGCAATGAGAAAAGGAAGCAATGAGAGATGGGAAGCAATGTGAGAATGGGAAGCAAGGAGATAATGTGAAGCAATGAGAGAATGGGAAGCAATGAGAGAATGGGGAGGAAGGAGAGAATGGGAAGCAATGAGGGAATGGGAAGCAATGAGAGAATGGGAAGCAATGAGGGAATGGGAAGCAAGGAGAGAATGGGGAGGAAGCAGATAATGGGAAGCAATGAGAGAATGGGAAGCAAGGAGAGGAGGGGGAGGAAGGAGAGAATGGGGAGGAAGGAAATAATGGGGAGGAAGGCAAGAATGAGAAGCAATGAGAGAATGGGAAGCAATCAGAGAATGGGAAACAATGAGAGAATGAGAAGCAATGAGGGAATGGGAAGCAATGAGAGAATGGGAAGCAATGTGAGAATGGGAAGCAATGAGAGAATGGGAAGCAATGAGAACATGAGGAGGAAGGAGAGATTGGGAAGCAATGTGAGAATGGGAAGCAAGGAGAGAATGGGGAGGAAGGAGAGAATGGGAAGTAATCAGAGAATGAGAAGCAATGAGAGAATGGGAAGTAATGAGAGAATGGGAAGCAAGGAGAGAATGAGACGCAATGAGAGAATGGGAAGCAATGAGAGAATGGGGATGAAGGAGATAATGGGAAGCAATGAGAGAAAGGGAAGCAAGGAGAGAATGGGGAGGAAGGAGAACATGGGAAGCAATTAGAGAATGAGCAGCAATGAGAGAATGGGAAGCAATGAGAGAATGGGAAGCAATGACATAATGGGAAGGAATGCGAGAGTGGGAAGCAAGGAGAGAATGAGACGCAATGAGAGAATGGGAAGCAATGAGAGAATGGGGATGAAGGAGATAATGGGAAGCAATGAGAGAAAGGGAAGCAAGGAGAGAATGGGGAGGAAGGAAAAAATGGGAAGCAATGAGAGAATGGGAAGCAATGACATAATGGAAAGGAATGCGAGAGTGGGAAGCAATGAGAGAAAGGGCAGGAAGGAGAGAATGGGAAGCAATAATAGAATGAGAAGCAATGAGAGAATGGGAAGTAATGAGAGAATGGCAAGCAAGGAGAGAATGGGATGCAATGAGAGAATGGGAAGCAATGAGAGAATGGGGATGAAGGAGATAATGGGAAGCAATGAGAGAATGGGAAGCAATGAGAGAGTGGGAAGCAATGAGAGAATGGGAAGCAATGAGAGAATGGGAAGCTATGAGAGAGTGGGAAGCAATGAGAGAAAGGGCAGGAAGGAGAGAATGGGAAGCAATGAGAGAATGGGAAGCAAGGAGAGAATGGGGAGGAAGGAGAGAATGGGAAGCAATGAGAGAATGGGAAGCAATGAGCAAATGGGATGCAAGGAGAGAATGGGGAGCAATGAGAGAATGGGGAGGAAGGAGAGAATGGAAAGCAATGAGAAAATGGGAAGCAATGATAAAATGGGAAGCAATAAGAGAATGGGAAGCAATGAGAGAATGGGAAGCAATGAGAGAATGGGAAGCAATGAGAAAATGGGGATGAAGGAGATAATGGGAAGCAATGAGAAATGAGAAGCAAGGAGAAAATGGGGAGGAAGGAGAGAATGGGAGGCAATGAGATAATGAGCAGCAATAAGAGAATGGGAAGCAATGAGAGAATGGGAAGCAATGAGATAATGGGAAGCAATGAGAGAGTGGGAAGCAATGAGAGAAAGGGCAGGAAGGAGAGAATGGGAAGCAATGAGAGAATAGGAAGCAAGGAGAGAATGGGGAGGAAGGAGATAATGGGAAACAATGAGAGAATGGGAAGCAATGAGAGAATGGGAAGCAATGAGCAAATGGGATGCAAGGAGAGAATGGTGAGCAATGAGAGAATGTGGAGGAAGGAGAGAATGGGAAGCAATGAGAAAATGGGATACAATGAGATAATGGGAAGCAATATGAGAATGGGAAGCAATGAGAGAATGGGAAGCAATGAGAATGGGAAACAATGAGAAAATGGGAAGCAAGGAGAGAATGGGAAGCAATGAGAGAATGGGAAGCAATGGGAGAATTGGAAGCAATAAGAGAATGGGAGGCAATGAGAAATGGGAACCAATTAGAGAATGGGAAGCAAGTAGAGAATGGGAAGCAATGAGAGAACGATAAGCAATGAGATAATGGGAAGCAATGAGAGAATGGGAAGTAATGAGAGAAAGGGAAGCAATGAGATATGGGAAGCAATGTGAGAATGGGAAGCAAGAAGAGAATGGGAAGCAAAGAGAGAATGGGAAGCAATGAGAGAATGGGAAGCAATGAGATAATGGGAAGCAATAAGAGAATGGGAAGCAAGGAGGGAATGGGAAGCAATGAGAGAATGGAAAGCAATGAGAGAATGGGGAGGAAGGAGAGAATGGGAGGCAATGAGAGAATGGGAAGCAAGGAGAGAATGTGAAGCAATGAGAGAATTGGAATCAATGAGAGAATGGGAAGCAATGTGATAATGGGAAGCAATGAGAGAATGGAAATCAATGAGAGAATGAGGAGTAATGAGAGAATGGGGAGGAAGGAGATAATGGGAAGCAATGAGATAATGGGAAGCAATGAGAGAATGGAAAGCAAGGAGAGAAGGGGGAGCAAGGAACGAATGGGGAAGAAGAAGAGAATGGAGAGGAAGGAGAGAATGGGAAGCAATGAGATAATGAGAAGCAAGGAGAAAATGGGAAGCTTGGAGAGAATGGGAAGCAATGAGAGCATGAGAAGCAATGAAAGAATGGGAAGCAAGGAGAGAATGGGAAGCAAGGAGATAATGGGAAGCAATGAGATAATGGGAAGCAATGAGAGAATGGGAAGCAATGAGAGAATGGGAAGCAAGGAGAGAATGGGGAGGAAGGGGAGAATGGGGAGCAAGGAGATAATGAGGAGGAAGGAGATAATGGGGAGCTATGAGAGAATGGGAAGCAATGAGAGAATGGGAAGCAAAGTGAGAGTGGGGGGGAAGTGGAGAATGGGGAGCAAGGAGATAATGGGGAGGAAGGAGAGAATGGGAAGCAAGGAGAAAATGGGGAGGAAGGAGAGACTGGGAAGGAAGGCAAGAATGGGAAGCAATGAGAGAATGGGAAGCAATGAGAGAATGGGAAGCAATGAGAGAATGAGAAGCAATGAGGGAATTGGAAGCAATGAGAGAATGGGAAGCAATGCGAGAATGGGAAGCAATGAGAAAATGGGAAGCAATGAGAGAATGAGGAGGAATGAGAGATTGGGAAGCAATGTGAGAATGGGAAGCAAGGAGAGAATGGGGAGGAAGGAGAGAATGGGAAGCCATAATAGAATGAGAAGCAATGAGAGAATGGGAAGTAATGAGAGAATGGGAAGCAAGGAGAGAATGGGACGCAATGAGAGAATGGGAAGCAATGAGATAATGGGGATGAAGGAGATAATGGGAAGCAGTGAGAGAATGGGAAGCAAGGAGAAAATGGGGAGGAAGGAGAGAATGGGAACGAATGAGAGAATGGGAAGCAATGATAAATGGGAAACAATGAGAGAATGGGATGCAATGAGATAATGGGAAGCAATGAGAGAGTGGGAAGCAATGAGAGAAAGGGCAGGAAGGAGAGAATGGGAAGCAATGAGAGAATGGGAAGCAAGGAGAGAATGGGAAGCATGGAGATAATGGGAAGCAATGAGAGACTGAGAAGCAATGAAAGAATGGGAAGCAAGGAGAGAATGGGAAGCAAGGAGATAATGGGAAGCAATGAGAGCATGGGAAGCAATGAGAGAATGGGAAACAATGAGAGAATGGGAAGCAAGGAGAAAATGGGAAGCAATGAGAGAATGAGAAGCAATGAGAGAATGGGCAGCAATGAGATAATGGGGAACAGTGAGAGAATGGGAAGCAATGAGAGAATGGGAAGCAATGAGGGAATGGGAAGCAATGAGAGAATAGGAAGCAATGAGAGAATGGGAATCAATGAAAGAATGGAAAGCAATGAGAAAATGGGAAGCAAAGAGAGAGTGGGAAGCAATGAGAGAATGGGAAGCAATGAGAGAATGGAAAGCAAGGAGATAATGGGGAGGAAGGAGATAATGGGAAGCAATGAGATAATTGGAAGCAATGTGAGAATGTGGAGCAATGAGAGAATGGGAAGCAATGAGAGAATGGGAAGCAATGAGAAAATGGAGAGCAAGGAGATAATGGGAAGTAAGGAGGGAATGGGAAGCAAGGAGAGAATGGGAAGCAATGAGAGAAAATGAAGCAATGGGAGAATGAGAAGCAATGAGAGAATGGGAAGCAATGACAGAATGGGAAGCAATGAGATAATGGAAAGTAATGAGTGAATGGGAAGCAATGCAAAAATGGGAAGTAAAGAGAGAATAAGAAGCAATGAGAGAATGGGAAGCAATGTGAGAATGGGAGGCAATGAGAGAATGGAAATTAAGGAGAGAATGGGAAGCAAAGAGATAATGGGAAGCAATGAGAGAATGGGAAGCAATACAAGAATGGGAAGCAATGGGAGAATGGGAAGCAATGAGCGAATGGGAAGCAATGAGAGAATGGGAAGCCAGGAGAGAATGGGAAGCAAGGAGAGAATGAGGAGGAAGGAGAGAATGGGAAGCAATGAGAGAGTGGGAAGCAATGAGAGAATTGGAAGCAAGGAGAGAATGGGAAGCAATGCGAGAAAGGGATGCAATGAGAGAATGGAAAGCAATGAGAGAATGGGAAGGAGAGAAAGGGAAGCAATGAGAGAATGGGAAACAAGGAGAGAATGGGAAGCAATGAGAGAATAGGGATGAAGGAGATAATCGGAAGCAATGAGAGAATGGGAAGCAAGGAGAGAATGGGGAGGAAGGAGACAATGGGAAGCAATGAGAGAATGAACATCAATGAGATAATGGGAAGCAATGAGAGAATGGGAAGCAATGAGATAATGGGAAGCATTGAGAAAATGGGAAGCAATGAGATAGTGAGAAGCAATGAGAGAAAGGGCAGGAAGGAGAGAATGGGAAGCAATGAGAAAATGGGAAGCAATGAGAAAATGGGAAACAATATGAGAATGGGAAGCAATGAGAGAATGGGAAGGAATGATAATGGGAAACATTGAGAAAATTGGAAGCAAGAAGAGAATAGGAAGCAATGAGAGAATGGGAAGCCATGGGAGAATTGGAAGCAATGAGAGAAAATGAAGCAATGAGAAAAGGGAAGCAATGAGAGATGGGAAGCAATGTGAGAATGGGAAGCAAGGAGATAATGTGAAGCAATGAGAGAATGGGAAGCAATGAGAGAATGGGGAGGAAGGAGAGAATGGGAAGCAATGAGGGAATGGGAAGCAAGGAGAGAATGGGAAGCAATGAGGGAATGGGAAACAAGGAGAGAATGGGGAGGAAGCAGATAATGGGAAGCAATGAGAGAATGGGAAGCAAGGAGAGAAGGGGGAGAAAGGAGAGAATGGGGAGGAAGGAGATAATGGGGAGGAAGGCAAGAATGAGAAGCAATGAGAGAATGGGAAGCAATCAGAGAATGGGAAACAATGAGAGAATGAGAAGCAATGAGGGAATGGGAAGCAATGAGAGAATGGGAAGCAATGTGAGAATGGGAAGCAATGAGAGAATGGGAAGCAATGAGAACATGAGGAGGAAGGAGAGATTGGGAAGCAATGTGAGAATGGGAAGCAAGGAGAGAATTGGGAGGAAGGAGAGAATGGGAAGGAATCAGAGAATGAGAAGCAATGAGAGAATGGGAAGTAATGAGAGAATGGGAAGCAAGGAGAGAATGAGACGCAATGAGAGAATGGGAAGCAATGAGAGAATGGGGATGAAGGAGATAATGGGAAGCAATGAGAGAAAGGGAAGCAATTAGAGAATGGGGAGGAAGGAGAAAATGGGAAGCAATTAGAGAATGAGCAGCAATGAGAGAATGGGAAGCAATGAGAGAATGGGAAGCAATGACATAATGGGAAGCAATGCGAGAGTGGGAAGCAATGAGAGAAAGAGCAGGAAGGAGAAAATGGGAAGCAATAATAGAAAGAGAAGCAATGAGAGAATGGGAAGTAATGAGAGAATGGCAAGCAAGGAGAGAATGGGACGCAATGAGAGAATGGGCAGCAATGAGAGAATGGGGATGAAGGAGATAATGGGAAGCAATGAGAGAATGGGAAGCAATGAGAGAGTGGGAAGCAATGAGAGAATGGGAAGCAATGAGAGAATGGGAAGCAATGAGAGAATGGGAAGCAAGGAGAGAATGGGGAGGAAGGAGAGAATGGGAAGCAATGAGAGAATGGGAAGCAATGAGCAAATGGGATGCAAGGAGAGAATGGGGAGCAATGAGAGAATGGGGAGGAAGGAGAGAATGGGAAGCAATGAGAGAATGGGAAGCAATGAGAGAATGGGAAGCAATGAGAAAATGGGGATGAAGGAAATAATGGGAAGCAATGAGAAATGGGAAGCAAGGAGAGAATGGGGAGGAAGGAGAGAATGGGAGGCAATGAGATAATGAGCAGCAATAAGAGAATGGGAAGCAAAGAGAGAATGGGAAGCAATGAGATAATGGGAAGCAATGAGAGAGTGGGAAGCAATGAGAGAAAGGGCAGGAAGGAGAGAATGGGAAGCAATGAGAGAATGGGAAGCAAGGAGAGAATGGGGAGGAAGGAGATAATGGGAAACAATGAGAGAATGGTAAGCAATGAGAGAATGGGAAGCAATGAGCAAATGGGATGCAAAGAGAGAATGGTGAGCAATGAGAGAATGCGGAGGAAGGAGAGAATGGGAAGGAATGAGAAAATGGGAAGCAATGAGATAATGGGAAGCAATATGAGAATGGGAAGCAATGAGAGAATGGGAAGCAATGAGAATGGGAAACAATGAGAAAATGGGAAGCAAGGAGAGAATGGGAAGCAATGAGAGAATGGGAAGCAATGGGAGAATTGGAAGCAATAAGAGAATGGGAGGCAATGAGAAATGGGAACCAATTAGAGAATGGGAAGCAAGTAGAGAATGGGAAGCAATGAGAGAACGATAAGCAATGAGATAATGGGAAGCAATGAGAGAATGGGAAGTAATGAGAGAAAGGGAAGCAATGAGATATGGGAAGTAATGTGAGAATGGGAAGCAAGAAGAGAATGGGAAGCAAAGAGAGAATGGGAAGCAATGAGAGAATGGGAAGCAATGAGAGAATGGGAAGCAATAAGAGAATGGGAAGCAAGGAGGGAATGGGAAGCAATGAGAGAATGGAAAGCAATGAGAGAATGGGGAGGAAGGAGAGAATGGGAGGCAATGAGAGAATGGGAAGCAAGGAGAGAATGTGAAGCAATGAGAGAATTGGAATCAATGAGAGAATGGGAAGCAATGTGATAATGGGAAGCAATGAGAGAATGGGAATCAATGAGAGAATGGGGAGTAATGAGAGAATGGGGAGGAAGGAGATAATGGGAAGCAATGAGATAATGGGAAGCAATGAGAGAATGGAAAGCAAGGAGAGAAGGGGGAGCAAGGAGAGAATGGGGAAGAAGAAGAGAATGGAGAGGAAGGAGAGAATGGGAAGCAATGAGAGAATGAGAAGCAAGGAGAGAATGGGAAGCATGGAGAGAATGGGAAGCAATGAGAGAATGAGAAGCAATGAAAGAATGGGAAGCAAGGAGAGAATGGGAAGCAAGGAGATAATGGGAAGCAATGAGAGAATGGGAAGCAATGAAAGAATGGGAAGCAATGAGAGAATGGGAATCAAGGAGAGAATGGCGAGGAAGGGGAGAATGGGGAGCAAGGAGATAATGAGGAGGAAGGAGATAATGGGGAGCAATGAGAGAATGGGAAGCAATGAGAGAATGGGAAGCAAACTGAGAGTGGGGGGGAAGTGGAGAATGGGGAGCAAGGAGATAATGGGGAGGAAGGAGAGAATGGGAAGCAAGGAGAAAATGGGGAGGAAGGAGAGACTGGGAAGGAAGGCAAGAATGGGAAGCAATGAGAGAATGGGAAGCAATGAGAGAATGAGAAGCAATGAGGGAATTGGAAGCAATGAGAGAATGGGAAGCAATGCGAGAATGGGAAGCAATGAGAAAATGGGAAGCAATGAGATCATGAGGAGTACAAAGGAGTACAAAGGAGTACAAAGGAGTACAAAGGAGTACAAAGGAAATCAAGCAACAACAGATCTAGTGACCCTTCTAGGCTGCTTGTCCTCCAAAACACTGAGGATCAAGTGTCCAAACAGTGGTTTAGAGTGGGTAAGGGAACATTGGAAAGGGAACTACTGCCCTACCACGAACGTGGCAGGACTAGGAAGTTAGTAGGGGACATATGGGTTAGTAACTGAGGGGAGGATAAAGTTATTCATTTACAAACGCAGTCAGTCGCGGGTTTGATGCGAGATATTTGTCTAGGCGGAATTTAAATGAATCAACGGTGCTGCAGTCTATAACGTTTCGGGGAAGCCCATTCCACAAGTTGACAACTCGATTGAAGAAGAAATTCTTAGATTCGTGCGAGTTAAAAGATTTACCAATAATTTTGCAACCGTTTCCCCGTGTGTAATTAGATTGGTCGATAGTGAAGTACTTACTACAGTTCATATTGTCGATGCCTTTGATGATTTTGAACACTTGAATTAAGTCGCCTCTTAATCTGCGCTGGGTTAAAGGAAATAGATTTAATTCTCTAAGACGCTCTTCGTATGGTTTGTTCTTTAGGCTAGGTATCATTTTGGTAACTCTACGTTGAACTCGTTCTAGCTTGTTTATATCTTGTTGGTAATAAGGGCACCAGGATTGAACGCAGTATTCCAGAAGAGGGCGGACTAAGGAATTGTAAAGGGTTAGGATAACTTCTTTGGATTTATGCTCAAATGACCTGCCTATAAAGCCAATTATTTTGTTTGCCTTCTTAACAACTTCTGAACATTGTTGACTCGGTTTTAGGTTACTCGATATTGTTACTCCCAGATCAGTTTCTCTGTTTACATTCTTAAGCTGAATGCCATTCATCGAATAGTTTGCTTTCTCATTTAGGTATCCGACATGTAGTACTTTACATTTATCCGCATTGAAACTCATTTGCCAAATTTGGGCCCAACATGACAATTTATCTAGATTGTGTTGCATATCGTCAACTTGTTCTTTTGAGAGTACGCTATTTGCAATTTTTGTATCGTCAGCAAATTTTGAGATTGTGCAGGTGAGACCCTCATCTATGTCGTTGATGTAAATTAGAAAGAGAATTGGTCCTAGTACCGATCCCTGGGGTACCCCGCTACTTACATTGGTCCATTTAGATGCCTTACCGTTTATGACTACTCTTTGCTTTCTGTTGTTGAGCCAATTTTCTATCCATTTCAACACACCGTCTTGTATTCCATGCGCTTTTAGTTTTAGCAGTAAACGTTTGTGGGGAACTTTGTCAAAGGCCTTTTGAAAATCAAGGTATATAATATCTACAGCTTTACTCTCATCGTAGAGGTTGAGGATATCGTGGAAGAAGTCTAAGAGGTTTGTTAAACAGGAACGTTTTTTACGAAAGCCGTGTTGAGTATCTTTAAGTATGTTATTTTCCTCTAAGTGATTTACGAGTCTGTCTCGTATGACCGTTTCTAGCATTTTACATACAACTGAGGTTAAGCTAATTGGACGATAGTTACTGGGTAGGGATTTGCTGCCTTTTTTGAATATCGGTGTTACGTTGGCTAGCTTCCACTGATCAGGCATAGTTCCAGACTGCAAGGATTTATTGAATAGTAATGTCAGTGGTTTGGAGAGCTCATTCTTAGCTTCCTTTAGAACTCTAGGCGAGATTGTATCAGGTCCTGGCGTTTTATTTACTTTGAGTTTATCTAAACAATTCAATACTTCTCTCTCTGTAACGGTGATATTGCTTAGAACATCTGAATTATCAATCTGAATCGGCGATGGTGTAGGGATATCACCGAGGTCTTCGGTTGTAAAAACTGATGCAAAGAAGGTATTGAGGGCATTACTCATTTGTACTTCGTCTTTGGTGTATTCTCCTTTTTCATCGACTAACGGTCCAACAGTTGAAGTAACTACTTTTTTCTTTCTGATATAACTATAGAATTCTTTCGGGTTTGTTTTACTTTGATTCGCAATATGTAACTCTAAGGTCTTTTTACTTTGCTTAATTAACTTTTTGGCTTTGCGTCGTAGCTCTACAAATTTCACCCGTTCTTCGTCATTTTGTGAGGATTTTAATCTATCATTAGCAAATTTTTTAGCAAGCAGGCAGTTTGAAATATCTTTATTCCACCATTTGGGCTTATTATTATGGCCTGGACGCCGTATTTTCGATGGTATGCAGTCTTGCACTGCTTTTAGGTAAGTGGTTTCGAATAACTTCCAAGATGTATTTATGTCGTTATTGTTAATTAAAAAGCTCCAGTCAGTTTCTTTAAACATAGCTCTAAGTTTATGGAAGTTTGCTTTCTTGAAATTAGGGACTTTTTCGATGCTACTATTTGGTTCGTTACTAGTAAACTTTAAAGTGAAAGTTATCGTACGATGGTCGCTGTTACTGAATTCATCACCAACATTCAAATTCTCTATCAATTCTTCTTTTGTTGCAAGTACAATGTCAAGAACGTTATTACCACGGGTCGGCGTTCGAACAAATTGATAAAGCGAACTCTCTTGCAAGTTCGTATACAAGTCATGTCCGGAGTGTGAAGTAAGAGTATCGCCCCACTTGGTCACAGGTAAATTAAAGTCGCCAAAAATTACGGTATCTTGTGAGTTACTTACATCTGCAATTTGTTCGTAAATTTCTCGGTCAGTTTGCACTGATTGAGCTGGAGGTCTGTATATTAACGCAAGTATTATTTTTGTACCTTTATTATTCTTTATTAGCACAAAAGATGTGTCGACGTTCACAATTTGAGGTTTTGACACGAGGGTCGGGTTAAGACTTTCTTTGATATAAAATAAAACGCCACCTCCATTTTTATTTATTCGGCTGTTCTCAAACATTACATAACCGGGAAGTGAATACTCTGCTAAAAAGTCTCTATCTTCTGTATTGAGCCAAGATTCTGTTATGCCAATCACATCATAATTTTCTGTAAACACTAGTTCCTCTAAATCTGAAAATTTATTGCGTATGCTACGAGCGTTTGCATAGAAAACCTTTAAAGTTGCGGTTTTAGAACTCGCATTACGTTCTTTCATCGAATTATTGGTTCTGGTCGGATCTACATTTACATTCATGGCTGTCCTCGGTCCTCGGTCGTTATCCCTGACGGTTTTGAATTTGGGTCGTGTTGGTGGAGATTTATCCAAATTCGCGGTTCTTGACGGATTAGTATTTAATTCCTTTGTAGGTTGCCGTCCTCGCTGTCTTCGGTCCTCCTTCCTGGTTGTCCTGTGCTGAGTCGATTTCTTCTCCGAAAATCCTTCACCGCATCGTTGAGAAGACGCCCAAAACGTGCTGCTCCCACCTGGTTCAGATGAACTCCATCGTCCGAAAACAAATAGTCATCGTAGTAGAAATTGTCCCAGGTGTCGACGAATCCCACGTTCTCCTTCCTGCAGAGGTTTGCTAGACAACGATTTGTGCTGGTGGCTATGTTGTAAAATCGGCTCTCTACACCGAGCCGGGGGACGATTCCTGAGACGATGATCCTTGATGACTTCTCCTTAAACGACTTGATCAGCTGCTGGTACTTTAAAAGCAAATCTTCCGACCGGGTTCGCTGCACATCGTTGGATCCAACGTGGATGACGTACATTGTATTAGCAGGATATTTGGGAAGAGTCAGCCAAGAAATCTATCTATCTATCTATTGCCGGACGCCTTACTCCCCTTACGAGGGTGGCCATACACAGAATGCCCCAAGCGGACCTATTCCCTGTGAGAGGGACAACCCGAGCCAGTTTAGTGAAGGACTTACAGGATTGACCACTCAATTTTTTTTTTTCTATGTGATTGAGGGAGGCAAAAGGCATAACTGCCTATAGCGAGTGCCTCCCCCATAGTTGAAAGAGTGACAGGGCCAAAATCAAGGGACGTTCGAGCCAAAATGCCTGGACACACGGAGTTTGAAGCAATTTAAGTCATAGGAAGAGGGAAAGACTGATTCTGGGAGAGAGTTCCAGAGCTCAGCTGTTGAGTAGAAGAAAGTTTGAGAGTAACGTTTCACTCTTGGGTTGGAGAGTTGCACAGAGTAGGGGTGGGATTGAGTTGCAAGACGGGTACCACGTGCCCTACGTAAAGGAGGTGGTATGCACTGGGATAGCTCTGAGGAACACTGATTATTATAGTAGCGATAGAATAGCGAGAGAGATGCAACATTGCGGCGGAGAGAGAGAGATTGCAGAGAGTTGGTGAGTGGACGGGAGTTAATGATACGAAAGGCCTTCCTTTCAACTTTGTCTAGGAGAGCGGTGTGAGAGGAACCTCCCCACACATGTGAACAATACTCAATACAAGGAATTTAGGATCCGTCCGACTCCGAGGCCCTCTGTGTATCTTGTTAGCACTATGTTTCTACAGTGGTGTTCGGCTAATCCATCCACTAAATATGTGTGGAATTTACTGCCAATTTTCTCTAGCCCTTTTTTGAGATATATACATAGGGCAAGACTAAACTATTCAGCATACTAAACAAAAAATAAGAAAAAAATCTACACAATTTAAGCGAGAAAAGGTTTATCTGTCTCTGCTGTTGGCCAAGATGAATGACGTGTCGACACAGATTATGTCGCGGGAGAAGACGCCCGTCGGATGGCTCCTTTAGTAACGTGACTTAAATGTTTCATTTTTCTCTGGTTATCATCAGACCAATTTATTCGGTTTAGGAATGACGTGTGGGAGTCAGATGATTCATTTTCAGGCTCTCATCAGACGTTTTTTTTTTCAGTTTAGGAGGGACGTGTGACAGTCATAAGGTTAATTTCTCTGACACTCATCAGACGATTTCATTAAGTTTAAAAATGAGGTGTGGGGTTTAGAAAGGTAATTGCATAGTTTCAAACTTTCTGAGTCCTGGAGATACTAAAATTAGTATAATCTTTTTATGGCAAATAGAAGATGGAGGTGAAGCGTATATTCCTGTTTTCATGCAATAATTTTGTTCAGCTTATGACAGATAGAATAAGGTGGAAATGAAACGTATATTCCTGTTTTCATGCCATAATTTTTTTCAGCTTATGACAGATAGAATAAGGTGGAAATGAAACGTATATTCCTGTTGTCATGCAATAATTTTGTTCAGCTTATGACAGATAGAATAAGGTGGAAATGAAACGTATATTCCTGTTTTCATGCCATAATTTTGTTCAGCTTATGACAGATAGAATAAGGTGGAAATGAAACGTATATTCCTGTTGTCATGCAATAATTTTGTTCAGCTTATGACAGATAGAATAAGGTGGAAATTAAACGTATATTCCTGTTTTCATGCCATAATTTTGTTCAGCTTATGACAGATAGAATAAGGTGGAAATTAAACGTATATTCCTGTTTTCATGCCATAATTTTGTTCAGCTTATGACAGATAGAATAAGGTGGAAATGAAACGTATATTCCTGTTTTCATGCAATAATTTTGTTCAGCTTATGACAGATAGAATAAGGTGGAAATGAAACGTATATTCCTGTTTTCATGCCATAATTTTGTTCAGTCTTCGCCCTCTTTTCCGAGCATTTCAAAGGCATTACTCACGATTTATGTACGGTACCTGCGTCATTTTTTATCACTGTCATAACTATTAAATCCGTTTTATTAGCTTCAAAATGGTCCATATAGAAGTTAGGATCTATAAACATACTTATGGAGGCGTCACACTAACAGTTTCTGGCGTTTTTAGTATACTCTGTTCCAAATAGGTTGTCTAGAAATCGTGAACCTTAATTAACCTCTGTAGCTCGAATAGGGCTTGAGCAAATGGGCTTTAAATGTCTACACCTATTCCCTGACTGACCCTTCCCAAGTGGTAGAAACATTAGCTTGATTACTCATATCGTTTGTGAGTAATAAAGGTTAATGTTCAAGAGTTAGTGCATACTTACTTATAATATGATATACCGGTAGTCAATATTGAATTCTGGCTTGTGATTCTTGGATAAAAACTGCGAATTCAGTCACACATGTTGATGAATTCACTCTATTATTAAGTTAGAGCTTGTAGTTGATCAAAATCCTACCCAAACAAGGCCATTTGAAACCCTTAGCAAATGATGTCCCGCGATACCTAATGGGAAAATATGACTCTGCAATGCTTATGTATAGTTTTCTCGTCAAATGTCCATAACTAACAACATACTTTGCTACAAAATCTACGTAATTGCCGAATACTGAAGATGAGGACGTGGCAATTTACCGTCAGCTAGAAATAGAAGAGACTAGATTTTTATGTCATAGCCGATATATACGGTATATATATACTGTATATACTGTATATATATATATATATATACAGTATATATATATATATATATATATATATATATATATATATATATATATATATATATATATATAGTATATAAATATATATATATATATATATATATACTGTACAGTATATGTATACTGTATATGTATATATATATATATATATATATATTAATACACTCTAGCTTCGTGTATCTCAATTATAGCTAAAAAGATTGTCTCGAGGTATAACGTATGATTTATTTCGTGAAGATTCCATGATAATGTATCCACTTTCATCAATCAAGCTTTATCCTCCACGTCATCTCTCTTGCTCGCTCTCGCGCGCGCTCTCTCTCTCTCTCTCTCTCTCTCTCTCTCTCTCTCTCTCTCTCTCTCTCTCTCTCTCTCTCCTTATATTATCTTGTCACTCTTTCAGCGTTCTTTATTGAGGCTGTTTCTTTTCGCTGTCTTGTATACATCATGCATAAATCATTTTCTTTATATAGCAGCTCTTATCATCCACGTCGTATGTCTCAGTATGTCTCAAATGTTATTATCTTTCTCATCTATTTCTAACCATTCCAATGTTTTCGTCTTTTATTATTGATATTGTATCATCTTCTTAAAACAACTTCTTTCCCAGTATGTTTGCTTAATGTTATTGGTGTGAATATGTATTTTGTATTGCTCTTATCCCCTGTTCGTTGTTTTCAATAATAATAATAATAATAATAATAATAGTAATAATAATAATAATAATAATAATAATATTATTATTATTATTATTATTATTATTATTATTATCATTATCATAATTATTATTATTATTATTATTAGTAGTAGTAGTAACGCTCTTCCTTCCTCCTACTCTTCTAATCCTCCATCACCCAGACCTCTTCCCTCTCCTAAGTTACTACGGTACCCTGGTAGGACATTATTCTTTATTACCACTCATATCGGGGCGGCACAGTCCTATCAGTACGGTGGTACGGAGGTTTGTGGTCATTATCAGTGTGTCCTTTTTATTATTATTGTGGGTTCCTTTAGTTTGATAATATTCACCTTAGGAAAAACAGGTTAGAAGAGTACATAATTATAGGCGTCAGAGGTTTAATTGAGATAATAATTTCCCTTTAAAATCCAATGTTAGACTTAATACAATATACAGATATTTTATGCACAACCTTATTTTCGGTATTCGAGATATTTATATTCAACCCAGTAACATTATCTTAAACTTTGAAAGACACATTTTATAGCTGTAATATTATTTTAGTTCTCTTTTGGGAAAGAAGAGGTGTCAAACTTTGTATACCTTTTCAAATAAATACTCTTCTTCCTAACATTTTATGACCTTTGCCTCTTCTTGCACGTTGTAATATTTGAATCCCCACCTAAATGTAAACGTTAACACAACGGAAAACGTTAATGAGCACGTAATTATGAATAAGCGTAAAAATTAGTACATCAATAAACGAAAACAAGTACATACACATAAACACGCGTAGGAATAAGCGCTACAGAGAACGTAAGCGCGCACATAAATATAAAGAAGCGTAACGATAAATGCAACAGAGAACGTAAATGCGTACGTAAACAAAAACAAACTTAACAATAAGCCCAACAGAGAACGTAAACGCGCACATAAATATAAACAAACGTAACGATAAACGCAACAGAGAACGTAAATGCGTACGTAAACAAAACCAACGTAACAAAAAGCCCAACAGACAACGTAAATGCGTACGTAAACACAAGCAAACGTAACAATAAGCCCGACAGAAAACGTAAATGCGTACATACAAAACAAACAAACGTAACGGTAAACACAACAGAGAACGTAAATGCGTACGTACAAAACAAACAAACGTAACAATAAACACAGCAGAAAACGTAAATGCGTACGTAAACAAAAGCAAACGTAATAATAAGCCCAACAGAAAACGTAAACGTAAACAGGACCGAACCCCAGACCATTTTAAACTCGCCTCAAATAATATATGGAAGCCCTCTGATGGTTTTTCACGGTAGAGGGGGGAAGCAGAAAGGTGAGGGAGTGGAGTGGTCAAAACATATCAAGGCAATAGTGGCTGCTGGCAGGGAGGAGGGGAAGGAAAAAGTTTGGGAGAGTTATTTTCTTTGGTGGATCCGCCTATTGCGACCCATTAGTTTGGAGACTATATGACGTTTCACCACATTCAGGTCTCGATTTTTACCTGGCGAGCGATAGCGATCGTGTTATTTGTATTTGTTGATTTCATTAATTGAGTTTAGAAGTAAAGTTGGTTGGTGAAAACATTTGAATCAATGAGAAACTGGTCTGCGGCCGCAACATTTATCTACTGAAAATTGTACAAATTTAGCTTGAAGGGGGTCTGGAGACTTTATTATTATAATTATTATTAGTGGAGATGGAAGAGTTTCGATGATTTTTGTTTTCTTATTTTATTTTAATTAATTTTATTTTATTGTCTCGCCTACTTCTCCCCATTATTTTGGTGATTATATGACGTTTCACCCAATTTAGGTGACGATATTTTTCCTGACGAACGATAGCAAGCCTACAAAGATTAAGCGAAAAATGTACAAGCTTAGCTTGGAGGGGGTTTCAAGATTGTATATTTTTTATTGAAAGGCCTATAAGTAGTTTTGGATATTTGATAAACAAACTAGTTCAGGAGGTAAGTCTAGTGGTGAAAATCTATGAAGGAAAAAGTGGTGGTGATGTTGGCTAGGATGGGGGGGAAATGAAATTGTATTAATTTTATTCATCATTGTTTATTTATTTATTTATTTTATACCCCCCCCCCTCTATTTTGTTCCATTACTTTGGCCATTTTAAGATGCTTCGCGCCATTCAGGTATCAATTTTGTTTCCTGGGGAACGATAGCGAGCCTGCAATTTAACACAGATCGAACTTTGTCTAGGCCATATATTCTACTGAAAACGCAAAGCTTTATCTTGAGAGGCGGGTCTGGAGGCTTTTCTTATTTTGCAGGCGCCTTGGGAGTTTAGCAGGTTTAAGGGGGTAGTGCTTGGTTTTTGGTCTATATGTTTATTTTAAAATTTATTTCTGAGTTTCCTCGCTAGACCTCCATCAAGCTTAGAAAAACACCCCCTAGACCCCCTTTCAAGATAAATTTGTACATTTGTCGGTACAAAAAAATCCCGGCCGTAGGCCGGTTCTTTCTACAATTAGAAGCTCGCTATCGCTCGCCAGGAAAAAAATCGACACTTAAATGGCACGAATGGTCCTAAATTTGACAACGAAATGGGGTGAAAGGTGTGGAAATCGTCAAACTAATGGGCTTATAATCTCAAAATGAATATTCTAAACATGAGGGAGAAGGGGGGCCAGAAAAATCGAATAGTACCCCCTTAAAAAAAGCAGGAGAGCAAAAATGTGAGGCACTGAAAGGCGAACACATATGAAGGAAAGAGTGAAGGTTGGAGGAAGTGCTGCGATGGGAGGGAAGGGAAAGCTGCCAACACTACTATATAGCCTACTGCTAACAAGTACAGTCATTTATAAACATTCATGGACCCCTTATGTTTCCATTTAATGCAATTATCACCATCTGGCTTATTTTGGGGATGGAATTTGCTTTTTAATATATAACATAAATATAGTTTTGTATTTTATGCATAGACAAATATATACATACATTAGTTTCCTAAGATATACAGGGTGTCCATAAAGTCTCTTTACAATTTAAAAGATTTATTACAAAAGCAAATGAACAGACAAATATGTGGAAATTATTACAAAATGAGGAGTAGATATTGAAGTTTGTTTTGCCTCATTTAGTACACCTCTACATGGGCACCATTAGTTGCACGAAGCACATCAAGACGGTACTCGATTTCTTGCCATGTTCGCTGTAGCATAGCCTCATCAATGGTCGCAATGGCATCTGTGATCTTTTGCTTTAGGTCAGTGATGTCCCGTATCTCTGTTCGATACACGATATCTTTAACAAAACCCCATAGAAAGAAGTCCAGGGGAGTGATATCTGGTGAACGAGGTGGCCAGGGAATCGGGCCATCCCTTCCAATCCACCGGTCTGTGAATGTTTGATTTAGGAACTCACGAACACGCAGTCCCCAATGTGGTGGTGCACCATCTTGCTGATAAATGATGGTTGGTTGAAGGTCATCTAGTTGTGGTGCCACATATTCAGTCAAAAGGTCAAGGTAAACATTTGCAGTAATTGTTTTCTCGTGGAAGAAAAATGGACCAATGGACAAATGCAATGTTATTAAACACTTTGATAACCACCGAGTACATACAACAAATCTGAATAAAATATCTCATCAATTGCCTTGGTAATATTTTTTTTTAAATTGTAAAGAGACTTTATGGACACCCTGTACTTCCAGTATTAGAAATAGGTAGGGTCCACGAGTTTTTATGAGTGACTGTACAGTTGGCCAAATAAGTCATGTCGCGGCACCAAGTATATTTCGATCAATAATTGGTTTCAGCACTATCTAAGCATTAATTCATCGTTTCGAGTGAGATATATAAACATGTTCCTATCTTTATAGACCCTATTCAACATCTGACAGACATTAATATAGCACACAGCCAGCAAAACGTAATGGCAGCTAAAACATGACTTATTTGGTCAACCATACACAGTTCTCGGCACATATAAGGTTACATCAATTCGAATTTTTGAACCTTTAAAGCCACTGTTCTGAAGCATATAATAAAGAATTGTATTGCTTCGTTTGCTTCTATACTGATTCCAAGGGGTGCGGTGTGATTTATGCTCTTAACTGTACAGCATATATAGTTAGGAGGATGGAGGTGTGGGTATGGAAGATATAATTATGTATTGCACTGACTTTACTACTAGTTTGGTGATAGCAAGTTCATTTCGATGTTGATGCAATCTCTCTCTCTCTCTCTCTCTCTCTCTCTCTCTCTCTCATTATATTTGACCTGCATTAGATATAACCTATTAACTAGATGAATGGCTCCCCCCCCCCCTCCCCTTCTACCCCATGTTTCTACCCATTAGTTTTGATATTTTAAGATATTTGCCCCATTAGTTTGCCGATTTTAAGGCTTTCCGTGCCATTTAAGTGTCGATTTTTCCCTGGCGAGCGATAGGGAGACTGCAAATTAGGATGAATCGGCCATCGGTCGGGACATTTATCTACCGAAAAATGCAAAAATATATTATATCATAGGGGGTCTTGTGGGTCTTTTTTAAAGCTTGATGGAGGTCTAGGAAGGAACCTACAATAATCAATAAACAATTAATAAATTAATATATCAATGAAAAAGAAACAAATATTTATAAATACATACAGTATATAAATAATAAGAATCTCCCCTTCAATGAATAAAATACATAAGTAAATAATTAAATAAATGTAAACAAAATAATAAATAAATACATAATTACAGTATATAAATAATGAGAATCTGCCCCTAATAGAAACACGCCAATTCCCGGAGGAGATAATGAGCCGGTCACGGGGACAGACGCCACTGGCCACACACTTACAAAATTCAATTACCAAGATCATTTCATTCGGGGAATTCCCATTTAATTAGGAGATCCATGGGAGGAATGTTTGGTGAATAATTAAGTTGTTACTGAAGCGACTCTTGTTGTGTGAGTGTTGGTAATGGTGTGTGTGTGTGTGTACGTGGTTGGTGTCGTGGTAATGTGACTGGTGTATGTGTGGCTGGTGTTGTGGTGAGTTTGTATGTATGTGTGTGTGTGTGTGTGTGTGTGTGTGTGTGGCTGGTGTCGTGGTGTATATGTGGCTGGTGTTGTGAGTTTGTGTGTGTGTGTGTGTGCGTGGCTGGTGTTGTGTATGTGTGGCTGGTGGTGTTGTGGTGTATGTGTAGCAGGTGTTGTGGCATAATTATGTGTGGGTGGTGTTGTGGTATATGTGGCTGGTGTTGTGGTGTATGTGTGGCTGGTGTTGTGGTATATGTGTTGGTGGTGTGGTGTATGTGTGGGTGGTGTTGTGGTGTATGTGTGGGTGGTGTTGTGGTGTATGTGTGGGTGGTGTTGTGGTGTATGTGTGGGTGGTGTTGTGGTATATGTGTTGGTGGTGTGGTGTATGTGTGGGTGGTGTTATGGTGTATGTGTGGGTGGTGTCGTGGTGTATGTGTGGGTGGTGGTGTTGTGGTATATGTGTGGCTGGTGTTGTGGTGTATGTGTGGGTGGTGGTGTTGTGTTGTATGTGTGGCTGGGTGTTGTGGTGTATGTGTGGCTGGTGTTGTGGTGTATGTGGTGGTGTTGTGGTGTATGTGTGGCTGGTGTTGTGGTGTATGTGTGGATGGTGGTGTTGTGGTGTATGTGTTGGTGGTGTTGTAGTGTATGTGTGGGTGGTGTTGTGGTGTATGTGTGGATGGTGTTGTGGTGTATGTGTGGATGGTGGTGTTGTGGTATATGTGTGGCTGGTGTTGTGGTGTATGTGTGGGTGGTGGTGTTGTGTTGTATGTGTGGCTGGTGTTGTGGTGTATGTGTGGCTGGTGTTGTGGTGTATGTGTGGGTGGTGGTGTTGTGGTGTTTGTGTGGCTGGTGTTGTGGTGTATGTGTGGATGGTGGTGTTGTGGTGTATGTGTTGGTGGTGTTGTGGTGTATGTGTTGGTGGTGTTGTTGTGTATGTGTGGGTGGTGTTGTTGTGTGTGTGTTGGTAGTGTTGTGGTGTATGTGTTGGTGGTGTTGTTGTGTGTGTGTTGGTGGTGTTGTTGTGTGTGTGTTGGTGGTGTTGTGGTGTATGTGTTGGTGGTGTTGTTGTGTATGTGTGGGTGGTGTTGTGGTATATGTGTGGGTGGTGTATGTGTGGGTGGTGTTGTGGTGTCAGTGTGGGTGGTGTTGTTGTGTATGTGTTGGTGGTGTTGGTGGTGTTGTTGTGTGTGTGTTGGTGGTGTTGTTGTGTATGTGTGGGTGGTGTTGTTGTGTGTGTGTTGGTGGTGTTGTGGTGTGTGTGTTGGTGGTGTTGTTGTGTGTGTGTTGGTGGTGTTGTTGTGTGTGTGTTGGTGGTGTTGTGGTGTATGTGTGGATAGTGGTGTTGTGGTATATGTGTGGCTGGTGTTGTGGTGTATGTGTGGGTGGTGGTGTTGTGTTGTATGTGTGGCTGGTGTTGTGGTGTATGTGTGGCTGGTGTTGTGGTGTATGTGTGGCTGGTGTTGTGGTGTATGTGTGGGTGGTGGTGTTGTGGTGTTTGTGTGGCTGGTGTTGTGGTGTATGTGTGGATGGTGGTGTTGTGGTGTATGTGTTGGTGGTGTTGTGGTGTATGTGTTGGTGGTGTTGTTGTGTATGTGTGGGTGGTGTTGTGGTGTATGTGTGGGTGGTGTTGTGGTGTCAGTGTGGGTGGTGTTGTGGTGTCAGTGTGGGTGGTGTTGTTGTGTATGTGTTGGTGGTGTTGTGGTGTATGTGTTAGTGGTGTTGATGGTGGTAGCGACTGTGGTGATGAATATTTATATATGTAAACAAACCCAAAAAGTGGTAGGCCACGGGGCGGCATATTTGTGACGAGAAGGGAAAC
>JBAKBP010029946.1:0-26416 GCA_037953745.1 Lithodes maja | reverse complement strand
CCTGTATTGTACTGTATGTGTATGTATTGGGTGGAGGGAGAGATGTGGATGTTTATATAGTTATAGATGGTTAGATAGATATACAATAAATATAACCAATGACTTACCTTATGAGAGCGAACCTGTATTGTACTGTATGTGTATGTATTGGGTGGAGGGAGAGATGTGGATGTTTATATAGTTATAGATGGTTAGATAGATATACAATAAATATAACCAATGACTTACCTTATGAGAGCGAACCTGTATTGTACTGTATGTGTATGTATTGGGTGGAGGGAGAGATGTGGATGTTTATATAGTTATAGATGGTTAGATAGATATACAATAAATATAACCAATGACTTACCTTATGAGAGCGAACCTGTATTGTACTGAATGTGTATGTATTGGGTGGAGGGAGAGATGTGGATGTTTATATAGTTATAGATGGTTAGATAGATATACTGTACAATAAATATAGCCAATGACTTACCTTATGAGAGCGAACCTGTATTGTACTGTATGTGTATGTATTGGGTGGAGGGAGAGATGTGGATGTTTATATAGTTATAGATGGTTAGATAGATATACAATAAATATAACCAATGACTTACCTTATGAGAGCGAACCTGTATTGTACTGTATGTGTATGTATTGGGTGGAGGGAGAGATGTGGATGTTTATATAGTTATAGATGGTTAGATAGATATACAATAAATATAACCAATGACTTACCTTATGAGAGCGAACCTGTATTGTACTGTATGTGTATGTATTGGGTGGAGGGAGAGATGTGGATGTTTATATAGTTATAGATGGTTAGATAGATATACAATAAATATAACCAATGACTTACCTTATGAGAGCGAACCTGTATTGTACTGTATGTGTATGTATTGGGTGGAGGGAGAGATGTGGATGTTTATATAGTTATAGATGGTTAGATAGATATACAATAAATAAACATCGCGGCGCGATGTGGAGACCGAAGGGAAGGCCGTCGAACAGGAACACACGATCGGAAGTCCGAACGGCCAAGAATCGCTGGAAGCGAGGATGGAGAGGAACGAGCCAAGACGCATCCTGGAGGGCCAGCGACACTAACCACGACAGAGGGTACAGGGCCAGGCGTACCAGGGGTACCGGCAGCATCCGAAACCGTGTGTGCACGATGTGCCCGTTGAGGGCCGACAGATCCACCACCGGTCGCATCGCGTCGCAGTTCGTCGACGGTACCAGAAAGACACGGGAGAGGAAAACCGGGTGACCGGCGGTCAACTCCCTCGACGCTACCCAGCTCGGGCATGGAAGTGAACACGTGGGCCACCTCTGAAGAGATGGGCCGGCGTCGGTGACAAGAGCGGAGTGGGGGTCTGGACGTCCACCTCCAGGTGAGACCCCTCCGCGCAACCCGCCGCCCCCAACGTCCCTCGCGGCTACCGAGGGGCGCAAGGGCGAAAACAACCCGAGGGAGCACCCGAGAGGAGGGGAGCGACCCGGTCGGCCAGGCGAGAAGGAGAACAAGGAGGCCGACCCAGAGAACTACACATTGTGTTGATGTGGAGGTACCCCCGGTACGGGCCGTGCGGGCATGAGCGCCACGTTGACCTCCTCTACCCCCCCCCCAACCCCAGGCTGGCGCGGGGCTGACTCCGTCGAAGGGCGGCCGAAAGTGGAAGGCCGGCCAGCCCCGACACGGCGGGGATGAAAGGGGCAAGAACAGAAGTGCGAGGCGGAACCGACGCACTGGCCTGCAACGTCCCAGTCCTGCGCCTGTGCAAGGCGACAGCACTTGCAGCAGCACCCCGAAGAGGACCGGCAGAAGGACGGGACTGAGAAGACCCCGCACGCGACACAGCGCTTCGGTGCGTGACGTAAGCAGGGTTCGCAACGACACAGCGCGTCGTCGCGCGTCAGAAGCAGGGGCCGCCGACAGAGAAGCGTAGCATTCCCAAGCATCCTGCTTTAAAAAAAACGACGTATATAGCGCAGAGTACAACAAACCCTGACGAATATCCAAGGGGGCCGGCCGGCAGAACGAGGACCGTACCGTCGGGCGTCGCCGAGTCGCCGCGCACAAAACCGCCTTCAGCTCGGGAACCAAAGACACCGCGAGCCGAAGGTGGACCCGCTGAACGCGGTCCAAACCCTCGCGAAGATCGCCTGGCGCAGACGCCTCGAAAAGCCGCAGGTGGTGAACAGACGTCTGGAGGGAACCTAAAGACAAGACAATAAGTCCGTCACCCTCTGTCGCAAGGGAAAAACCTTGGCGACAGAGGGTTGATCCGGGTGAGAGAAGAACGGGGTAGCAATAGAACAAAGTTCAAGAACGGGCGCGCTCATCCAGGACCAGAACGCGCCGTCCAACCCGCCGACAGACACAAGAGGAGGCAAAATCAGTGATGACGCCGGGGGAGGGACTGAAGGAGAGCCGTCGACGGATCGGTGTGTGAAGTCGAAGGCCTCAGCAAACCAGGCCTCCAATGGGAGAGGGTGACCGAGCATGATGGCTAAGCCAGGCGTACCGGCGTTGCACAAACCTGTCCCATAGGAGGACAGACCCGTCAACACAGCCAGGGACTGAACAGCCGGAAGGATGTCAGGGCGGCTGAAGTCTGACCAGAGCGTAGGCCTGCAGAAGGGAGGGGGACCGTAGCAGGGGTAGGTAGGGTGAGGCGCTGAGGGTGAGTCACCGCCAAGAAGCGCGAGAAGAGGGAGTCTTCCATCGACTCCAAGCGCCCGTCAATGCGTGACACAACCCAGCCCTGCATAGCCGACAATCGATCCGAGAGAGGCGACCCCCCCCCCCCAGATTGGTCGGCCCGCAGGGGCGAGCGGGAGCGAGACCTACGACACGAACCAGCAGCGTCGCGGCCCAAGGAAGGCGAGCGACGAGGGTTGTGTCGCCGTTGAGGGACTCGTCCCCGATCACGAACGGCCGAGGGGGAAACAGCACCATCCCCCTCTTCCAGCGAAACGTCAGCTCCTGAGAAAGGGGACCCCGATACCTCGTGAAACCCCACCGAGGCAAGAGGAGGGGCGAGACGGTAAGTGAAGGTCAGGAAGGGAAGAATGAGGAGGAGCAGGACGACGGGAGTGGGAAGGCTGGCCGGGTGAAAGGAGGCCAGAAGGAGCCGCGGGGGGAAACAGAGCAAGGATCTCCGGGGCTGAGATACCAGGGCGGCCCGACACCGAGGCGGAGGAGGGAGGGACCTCCACCGTGGGACGAGACCGTGAAGGAAGAATAGGCACTGAAGCAGGTGAAGTAGGAGAAGCAACGACATCCAGGCGGACCCTCCTGGACAGTGTAGGAGGAGGGAGCAGAAGGCCAGCTACAGCATGAACAACCGCGCGCGGAGAGGACAACGTAAGAGGAAGTCGTCTGGGCTGGGGAAGCGGGCGGAAGAGAGTAGAGCCCCTATCCGTAGAGGCCAGGGGAGGGCGCACAGGGGCAGAGCCGCTAACCCCGGCCTCAGGGCGAGAACCATGACGAGGGCGATGGGCGTCGTCAAGGCGATCAGGAGGACGACGAGGGGCAGTAGAGGACGGACGACGAGACGAGCGAGAGCGTGGATGGAGCTGGGGAACCCCCCAACGATGGGACGACCGGCTGCGGGACCCAGGGGAGAGGGCCCGAGCAGGGAGAGGGCCCGAGCAGGGAGAGGGCCCGAGCAGGGAGAGGGCCCGAGCAGGGAGAGAGCCCGAGCAGGGAGAGGGCCAGGTGAACGGCCTTCAGTCGGGTCAGGGATACCCAGGGCGACGCGGATCCGGTCGGCAACAAAGGCCGGGGAACGGTGGCCCACAGTCCTAATGTGGCGGGAGACCATCGTCCACACCGACGGAAGGGAAGCAGAGGCCACTGCTGCCGCCGAGGAACCAGGGCCATGGTGCAGCACATCCACCAGGGCCAGACACGTGCCACACAGAGCAGGGAGGTAGGCCGTAGAGGACACACAGAGCGAGTGGCGCAAGCAGGACTTGTGGCTCTCCAAGCACGGGGAGCGACAACCAAGGCGAAAGCAAGGCAGCCTACCTGCACTAGAAGAACACACACCATAATCAGCACGTCGAAGGAGTAAGTGGAGAGAATGTCCAAGAAGAACCAGGGAAGGAGCATGGGGAAACAGGAACACACATGCAAACAGGTATCCGTACTCACCCTAAACTGGGAGCACAGAGGTAGGTGAGGAGGGCGGCCGAGGCGGAAGAGCACTAGCAGAACCTGCAAAGATGGAGAAAGTGTAAACCACCACTCAACATCTTACATGCAGGGCCTATAACACCAGTAAAGTGCATACACCAATATAGTATCAGGCAACAAGATGACATCAAAAAAGTCAATAGTGAAAGCCAACTATTACCGCAAATTTGCGGGCCAATGGAGGCATAACCGTACCGACACCACCCTCCCGCAATTTTGCGGGACCCCCCCAACGATCTCCGCAAATTTGCGGGGAGCCGAAACGTCCCAGAGGACCGAATCGAGCTCCCGCAAATTTGCGGGACCGGCCGAGAAGGTCCGGCGCCGAAAAAAGCGAGAGGAGCGTCTAGGGAATACCAAAAAAGGCCACAAAAAATGCGTCATCTCCTTATGAACTCCAAGCAATGATGGCCATCAAGCTGAGCAGTGTCTTCCTTGAATTTATCCTGACTCAACCGGTAAAGGGAGAGGCAAGGAAGACACACCAGGGGAGAGGAGGCACATCCCCCAGGAACCACCCAACCCACAGAGATAGAGCAAAGCCCATGAGGAGAAGTGGCAGGGAGGGTGGTTTCGCACAAACGGGGGCCCCCGTGAGGTACCCCTGGATTGGGCAAAAGACTATGAAAGGATGGAGGTGAAACAGGAAGAGAAAACAAAAACCAGTAAATGAAACTGGTGAGAAAAAGGGTGGCCTAGCCGTGAGCAGAGAATGTGTCAGGGGCGAAAAACCCTGTGGTGTGAAGGAGGGGCCCCCGTGGGGTACCCCTGGAGTATCACGAACCACCTGTCGCCCAGGCCCTTGAGACACAGTGAAGGACTCGAAAGGGGGGACTTGGGAATAACGCTAATAATGCGGCCGACACAAACTCTACAAACAGCACCGCCACCAACGAAATCTCAGATTGTTTACCAACGGTACACCTAGGCTATGAAAAAATGATAACTCATAGGGGCATAGCAATTCCTGAGTGAGAAAACGAGCTAGGCTAAATTAAGCTAAAAGCTAAACTATGCCCAGACTAACAGGAAAAAAGAATATGAAAAGAGAAAGAATGAAAAACATATACGAGGAACGCCAGGCGCCCCCGTACCTTCGGTAGGCTATTTCCACACGCGTCTCCATTATACACACTTAGGAGCCCATTTACGTGTGCCCTAGATCACGTAACATCTGTCTAACAAAAAAGAAGGCCAGATAAGCCGAAACAAACCTAAACAGGGTGAATTAAAGGAGCACAACAAAAGCGACTTCATTCAATGGAGCGCGTGAAAAAATGATGACAAGAGAGGGTCGCTCATGCGCACGTTCGACAGGGATCTGCACATGACGGAACACGGGATGGGCCTTAAGCGGTAACTAAGGTAAACCCCTTTTTCTTCTCTTCTATGCTTTTTTCACCTTCGGTGGTAGTTTTGGTTAATGTACAACGTCTCCTAGAGCAAGATAAGGAGTAGACTCTAGACGTTTTCTTTTTAACCGCGGTTGGAATGACGACATAGCAGTAAAAATAGACAAGCCGTCATTGCAATTAGGTTAATAGCCTTGACGTTGGATTTGCCAAGACTACTAATAAATCTACAGCTTTACTCTCATCGTAGAGGTTGAGGATATCGTGAAAGAAGTCTAAGAGGTTTGTTAAACAGGAACGTTTTTTACGAAAGCCGTGTTGAGTATCTTTAAGTATGTTATTTTCCTCTAAGTGATTTACGAGTCTGTCTCGTATGACTGTTTCTAGCATTTTACATACAACTGAGGTTAAGCTAATTGGACGATAGTTACTGGGTAGGGATTTGCTGCCTTTTTTGAATATCGGTGTTACGTTGGCTAGCTTCCACTGATCAGGCATAGTTCCAGACTGCAAGGATTTATTGAATAGTAATGTCAGTGGTTTGGAGAGCTCATCCTTAGCTTCCTTTAGAACTCTAGGCGAGATTGTATCAGGTCCTGGCGTTTTATTTACCTTGAGTTTATCTAAACAATTCAATACTTCTCTCTCTGTAACGGTGATATTGGTTAGAACATCTGAATTATCAATCTGAATCGGCGATGGTGTAGGGATATCACTGAGGTCTTCTGTTGTAAAAACTGATGCAAAGAAGGTATTGAGGGCATTACTCATTTGTACTTCGTCTTCTCCATTTTCATCGACTAACGGTCCAACAGTTGAAGTAACTACTTTTTTCTTTCTGATATAACTATAGAATTCTTTCGGGTTTGTTTTACTTTGATTCGCAATATGTAACTCTAAGGTCTTTTTACTTTGCTTAATTAACTTTTTGGCTTTGCGTCGTAGCTCTACAAATTTCACCCGTTCTTCGTCATTTTGTGAGGATTTTAATCCATCATTAGCAAATTTGTTAGCAAGCAGGCAGTTTAAAATATCTTTATTCCACCATTTGGGCTTAACCCCTCCAACCCGGATGACCTCATATACGCCCATAACATACTCGGCCCGCGCAACCCGGATGGCCTCATGTACGCCCCTTGCTTTCGTGCTTGATTTTCGAAAGCCGCGCGCACAGTTTGTGATGATTGGGCGGTAGGTGGCGCCACCCGGCGTCAACGACGCCACAACAACAGTATCTACCCCGACGCCATCATGGACAGTACACCAAATAGTGATTCCGCCGTGTCCGACATCGTGCTTCCTACGACGCCCTTGATAGTGCGTCGTGCCTTACCCCGACGCCATCGCCTAAATGTGTTATCTCCCGGAGGTATTGAGACGACTTTGAGACTTTATGAGAAAGCTGATGCCAAGCATAAGATTGATGAAGAAGTGAGTGACCACTCGAGTAATTATAAGTCGAGTGATTATGGCCATGAGAGTGATAAAGAACAATTCCTGGGATTTGCGAAAGAATTTGAGAGTGATGAGAGTGATGAAGGTGATGTACGTGATGTACCAGTTGTTGAGGAAGCTGGTTTACCTCAAGAAAGTGAACTTGCGAGAGTGAGTGAGTGGGAGAGTTCAAGGTCACAAACAAAATTTCGCATAAGTGACACGACTCCAAGCCCTTCCCCAGGTAAATCGCCTTTCAAGCTGCATTTCTACAAGTTAAAAATACTTGAAAAGGCGGCCGCAGCAGCTAGGGAACAAGCTAAAATAGTTGGTGAGGATGAGGCTGTGAGTGAGGGTCAGCGTGGTGACCCTTCTCGACCGCCATTGTCTCCCTTATCTACCCACGCCACCCAAGATGACCCGGATGCCCCGCATTCTTCCCCACCACCCCCACCATTGCCAAGGGTTGAGGACCCCCCACTTTCGGCCTATTTGCCTCCTAGGTCCCCCGACAGGAGACATACTGCTGCCGAAAAGGGGAAAGGTAGAAAATATACCAAGAAAATGAAGAAAAGTAAGAGAGTTTTGTTTGAGGCTCCCGCGGCGGCGTCCACCCCTGCCGGCCCCAGCCATACGTCCCCGCAACTTTCCCCACGGTCCTCCCCACCTCTCCCGCCTTCAACATGTCTTCCTGCAGAAGTATTTGAGGTCGCCACCCCAATACCTGGGCCTAGTGAAAGTGAATCATTGCTTTCTGTGACTCGTCGCAGGCCAAGGAGCCCGGGACCTCTGGAGGACACAGCCTCACCTGTCACTCCTTCCCCACCTCGCCCACCCGCACGCCGCCCACGCATCACTGGTTCCCCGCCAGATTATGTGGGGGCCACTGATGATGAAGGGCACCGCTCTGAAGACTCTGGCCATGATTACATAGGTCCACCGTCAGGGCAAGATGACCACTCTGACGATGACGATGACTATATGGACATCGACGACCCTCGACCCACCCGCTTGGCCCGGCTTCGTGCTGCCCGTCTTTCTGCCCGCCGCCCTGGCCGCCGCCCTGACCGACGCCCTCGCCGCCGCCCTAGGGCGCGCGCCTCCCGAGTTGGCCGTGGGCGTACTGGGCTACCAGTTGGAGCTCCTCGTCAGCGTAGACAAGACCCATTCTACGTTTTTCAATGGCAGGACGTAGTTGATGGGGATGGATACAACCCTGATGTGCCACCTTTTGATGAGGCACTGGAGGGTTCAGGCATTACCCCCAATTTTCCTGCAGGCCCCAATGCTCCACCACACCAACTATTTGAGGCATTCTTTGATGAGGAGGTGGTAGGCTATGTTGTCAAAGAGACAAACAAGCAGCACCAATTCCAGGTACACTTTTTGGGCAAGGTGACCAAGGGCCATATGAGGAAGTGGACCCCAGTGACTCATCAAGAATTCATGGTGTTCCTGGCACTCACCATGCTAATGCCTCATGTCAGGAAGCATAGGTTGCCTGACTATTGGATCACCAATGATCTAATTTCAACCCCTGCCTTCGGGAAATATATGGCTCGCGACCGGTACCTTGATATCCTCGCAGCGCTCCATCTTGTCACCAACACCGACGTCCACCGCCCAGACAAGCTGTGGAAGATTAGGACGTTGTATGAGATGATGCGAGACCGCTTCACCTCCTACTTCAAGCCCTTCCGCAAGGTCGTCATTGACGAGTCTCTTGTGCTGTTCCGGGGAAAACTCAGCTTCCGGCAATACATCCCCTCCAAAAGACATCGCTTTGGCATAAAATTTTTTGTGCTGTGCGACTGCACAACTGGCTATGTCCTGGACTTCCTGGTGTACAGCGGGAAGGAAGGGGACGTGCTTGTGGACCCCCTCATTGGATTTGGCGGAGCAGTGGTGCAAGCCATGATGGACCGCTACTTCCATAAAAATCACGTCCTCTACACGGACAACTATTACACGTCCCCCACTCTCTCACAGTACCTGCATGAGCGCAAGACAGGGACTGTAGGCACAGTACGAGGGAAAAGGAAGGGCATGCCAACTTTCCCTGCAAAGACCAAAAAAGGTGATGTCTTCAGGAAGAAGTCGGGGCCCATTCTGGCTATCCACTGGCACGACCAGCGGAAGGTCAACCTCCTGACCACCATCCACAAGGGGGAAATGGTGGAGACTGGCAAGGTGGATCGCCGCACCCAGGCCAGGGTGACCAAGCCCGATACTGTCCTGGACTACAATGTCAACATGAGGCTGGTGGACAAGTCCGACATGCAGATAGGCTTCATTGACTGCCTGCGTACCTCGTGCAGATGGTACAAAAAGTTCTTTCTGCATATGGTGGACATGTCAATTCTGAATGCCTATAATATATACAGGCTTCGGAATGAGAACCCACCCCTGAAGTTCAACAGCCTGCGGAGGTTCCAAAAGCAGGTGTTGACGGGGCTCCTGGAGAAGTATGCTACGCCACAGAGGGCAGTGGCACATCCTGGGCCCGCCGTTATCGACCGCTTGCAGTCTGCTCCATACCTGCTTAGGCACCAGCTTGGTTACTTTCCTCAGAATGCAGCAGGAAGAACAAATCAGAAGCGGTGCCATGTCTGCTACCACAGCAGGGTGAGGCCGCACCCAGGTAAAAAGTCAACCACGGAGTGTGTGGAGTGCAAGGTGGCACTCTGTGCTGTAGGGTGCTTCGCTGCTTACCACACCAAGCAGGAGTTCTAATAATCATACTGAAATTGCCCAATAAAATGACAATATGTACACTATAATTATATATAGGCAAAAAGTGAAAGAAAAACAATGTATTATAATAAAAAAGTCAAGTATTATGAGAAAATTGATAGAAATACAATTCCACCATAATAATATGTGAAAGTGACACATATGTATATACCAAGTGACATTCATATGATTAGAACCTATAGAAATATATAAATCAGTGAAAAAAGACACAATAAATTGTATATAAAACGTTTACAAATCATATAACTAAGTGAAAGTGACACAAGACCTAAGATTTGATGGCCAAAGTATAATAAACACCTGTGATAATGAATAATCAGTGCCTAATACAACAATAACCTACCTCAATTACTAATAAAATGTACGGTATCGAGTGAAAATGAGCATTATCAGTGACAGTGACACTCTCTAAAGCATATTTGTCAAAGTGAAAGTGACACAAGACCTAAGATTTGATGGCCAAAGTATAATAAACACCTGTGATAACGAATAATCAGTGCCTAATACAACAATAACCTACCTCAATTACTAATAAAATGTACGGTATCGAGTGAAAATGAGCATTATCAGTGACAGTGACACTCTCTAAAGCATATTTGTCAAAGTGAAAGTGACACAAGACCTAAGATTTGATGGCCAAAGTATAATAAACACCTGTGATAACGAATAATAAGTGCCTAATACAACAATAACCTACCTCAATTACTAATAAAATGTACGGTATCGAGTGAAAATTACCAATATCAGTGAAATTGATACCCTAATAAACATATTTTATATAATTGGCCTCAAAATAACTAGAAAATATCAAAACAAACATCACATTCTCAATATCAAACACTAAAATCGTCTAAGGGAGATAAATACTTTGGCGCGGCGAGCGGCTAGGTGCGTCGTAGCCAGGGCGGGCCGACGCTTTCGGACGCGTGAGGAAATTCCCGCATAAAAAAGCACTCGTCTTCCCGCGCTCACCATTATGCAACCAGAGGGGCTAGAGACCTCTACTAAACGCCATTCGACAGAGGAAGGTTTGTGGAACATTATTTTTTTTTATTCACAACATTACATGCAATATTCATTCTTTTACAGAGTAGTTAACATAGGTAAAAAATCCTCAAAACCCCCGGTACAGGAGTACAGTCATAAGCTATAGCCCCCGGGGCTGGAGGGTTAATATTATGGCCTGGACGCCGTATTTTCGATGGTATGCAGTCTTGCACTGCTTTTAGGTAAGTGGTTTCGAATAACTTCCAAGTATAATTATAATGTAAAACTTGCAAACTAAACAAACCAAAACTGGGACGACACAAGATAAATGCAAAAGAACATATCAAAATCGGTATGTGGAAATAACGCTTAATAAAATATAATTTTGAAATAAAAGAACACAATCCACCACATAGGGTGTACAACTGTACATCACTACATGAGCAAGTCAATCTGGTTCCCAAGCAAACTGATCGCACATATAACAGTGCACCATCGTCATGTTCAAGGAATTAGTCGATCAATCCAGGAAAATCCCTAACAATTTTAGGCCCTTTAACCCATCCAGCCCCGGCTAGTTTTGTAATGTTTGTTCACCAGAACCCGGCCGGTTTTCAAAAAATGGTTTTATTCCAGAAACAATAGCGAATGGGTTAGGAATGAAGGAAAAACCATGAAAAACCGCTCAAAAAGCTTAAAGAATGGTCCTACAGAGCCCCCGAAAACGTATTTTACAAGAGTAAAAAATTTAAGGCAATTACCCCAAAAAACCAGGTTATTGTGCGCTCACGCGCACGCACGTGGACTTTGAGAGTTTTCAACCATCGGCACGGTTGCGTGGGCTACGTACACAGTTCCCATACAAATCTGAGCCCTCTTGAGTGGCTACACCTGAGGTTACGGTCGGCGCAATTAGGGTGACGCGCCAGGCGCGTCTCTGGGGCCGTGCGTTACATACATCGCCGACGCGTCAGGCGCGTCGCTGGGGCTGTACGGGTTAAGAGAAAACCGAGTCATAAAAGTTGCTTACAATTTCAGGTCTTAAATGAGAAGACTGATAAGTCATAAATGTCCCTTACAGCTTTGTGCCTTTTTTTTTTTTTTTTTTTTTTTTTTTTTTTTAGATTTTTTTTACCATAGATTGACTTATAAAAAATCATGTAGGCCTAAGAGAGTACCAACTTTATATCCTTAGCTTGTGTTCTGACAGTCATATGAAATTCTACCAACTTCAAATTCTTCTTCAGTACTACATACCAAATCAATTAAAATTAACATGTAAAACTTGCAAACTAAACAAACCAAAATTGGGACAAAGACAATATAAAGGCAAAATAACTAATTAAAATCGCTACTGTATGTGGAAACAACGCTTAGTAAAATAAAATTTATGAAATAAAAGAACACAATCCACCACATAGGGTGTACATTACTATATGAGCAAGTTAATCTGTTTCCCAAGCAAACTAATCGCACACATAACAACGCACTATCGTCACTTTCAAGGAATTAGTCAGTTTGGGAAGTCCGGGACATTCTGGTAAATTTGACTAAACTCTGCATGAATAAAGAAACTACAATTAGTGTCAAAATGTTCTATTAAAATCAAATTTGCAACCTGACAAGACATTTACAATAGTACAAAATGCACTCACTAACGATAGTGCTATCGGGTAGACCTGTAAGCATTTGCAATGCATATGCGGCACTCCAGGCAGCCTTGTTTAGAGCTGCCTCACTTATTAGGTTTTCTAATTCGACATCAGACCGTATGGTCTGATCCCTCGTCTTTCTTGCTCTACCCCATGGTGCAGCTCCCTCCAAGTTCACCGACTTGCATCTTTTCACCCAACTTAGTCCTCCACATGCCCAAACTATCCAAGCCTGCTTGTATGCATCTCATCACTGATATTCTTGATACCTAACCGTCTCCTCAGCCCTTCACTAGATATTATATCTTGCAGTTTGGCCCCACACATCCATCTTACCATTCTTATCTTGTTACGCTCCATTCTGTTGTTATCATTCACTTTGACAGGCCACGTTATGAAGCATACAGTACGTCTTTGAGCTTTTAATACATGAAGCGAACACCTTTCCCTTCAGGGGAGAGGGCATCTTCTCATGGTTTGAATCGGTAGCAGTTCTCTAAACTTTCCCCAGCCACATGTTATTCTATTGATAGTGGCGGCTTTGGCCCCACCAACGGCAGAGATGGTAACTCTCAAGTAGCAAAATTTGTCCATCGTCTCATTGCCAAAGTTCACACTCTCGAGCCGGTCATTCACCATGAGCTCATCTTTGCATACTATACGTACAAATTTCTCAACTTAGGACTTCTTCCTCGACAGATGTCCTTTTATTCTAGTACACGCTTCTTCTCGTGGTGTACCCAGCAAGACGGACGCTACACTGAACTGAGTGTTTGCGCCCACCCCTTTTTTGCATACAGCACATGGGTAGGCTATACACCACTTTTTTTTTTGCATTGCCATGCCCCAATCTACTTTGCAAAACCTTGATATTATTTATTTGCTCATATAGTGATGTACATTCTATGTGTTTTTTGTTTTTTGTGTGGGCCGTGGCATGGTCGGTAGCGCCTACTGATCGAAGGGTCGGCAGTTTGGGCCACCCCCGTGCCATTGGTAGACGTCAAGAATTTGGACACTTAGGTCTAGCGATTCGTGGCAAATGTCCAATAAAGTCCCTATATTTAAGGGCACGCCCTAGCCCTGTCAATCAAAGGAGTGTACGGCATTAAGAACTGCATCAACTGCATCATTATTTCATAGTATTGTTTTGCTAAATCTTCAATGCATTATTTCCACAGTGATTTTGATAAGTTCTTTCGTTTTTATATTGTGTGGTGCCTGTTTTGGTTTGTTTGTTTTGCAAGTTTTACATTTTGCTAATAACTCTTAATCCTTTACTTGCCATGCCCTCACTTCAACTTCTGAACTTGGCCTCGGCATTCTGCACATTATCTGCAATAAGAAATAGGTCATCTGCGTATAGCAGTTCCCAAAGTTATAAAATCTCCAGATAGTGCCTCCAGAACCCTAACAAATAGGAAAGGGCTTAATATAAAACCCTGGTGGACTCCAATGCAAATTGTAAACTCCTCACTTACAGTATACAGTACAGTAGAGTACGCCTTTCACCCACACTTTTGTTCACGAGTCCTCAAACATCTTCACTATCACACGCACCAGCCACTCCTGTACGCCAAATTTTCTCATAGGCCTCTGCACAACATTCCTGGGTACCCTAAGTCCCTAACAAAGCTAAAGAAATAATTGTTGATTAACGTAATGCCCCACTGTACAGAGTGGCACAACATTCAGTTACCCTGGATAGACATCAGCTGGCAATCTGAATATACCACCCAGTATATTGCACTCTTGTTTAAATTTCTGCTTCTATAATCTAACATAATAAAGCTAATGTCACCACTTATCTTTCTCTCTCCAGAACCTCCAGAGCTTGAGGAAGGGTTTGATGACGTGGTGGTGGTGGCAGGGGAGGTGGTCACTCTCAGGTGTTCCTTTACTGGTCACCCACAACCTTTGGTAGGTCAAATACATACATACACATGCTTTGGCAGACATTTTTGTATATGTATGTAGTTCTTATTTGCATGTTTAGGCCTATGTACTTACACTAGTTGTATTTGCGGGAGTGAGCATGCTCGTTATTTCCCGCCTCCTAAGATATGTTTGTCATACCGTGCTTTGAAACTATGCACTGATGGTGCAGACACTACTTCGGCTGGCAATTTGTTCCACCCACTAATTGAGTTGGTAGGAAATCTTTTACTTTTCAGATCAGATTTACTATTAGGCACGTTCAGTTTGTAGCTGTGACCTCTTGTTCTCTCACCTCCATCCCTCTCTATGAAGTTTTCTTGGTCGATTTTGTCAATACCTCTAACACATTTGTATATCTGAATTTGCTGTCCTCGTTTCCTTCTCTGTTCCAGTGTAGGTAGATTCAATCTCTCGAGCCTCTCTTGGTACTCCAAATTGTCGGTCAGTAATTAATCTTTTGGATTCCAGGTACAGTAGTTCACCCATTTGTCCCTTATCAATCCTTCCAGAATCTTCATGAGGATGCTCAATAGTGATACAGGTCTATAATTCAGTGGTTTATCTCTGCTTCCTCCCTTAAATATAGGAATAATGTTCTATGATTCTGTTTCCACTTTTAATTTTTAGGATTGTGGCTTTTATCTTGTGGCTTGGCTTTATATTGTGGCTTGGGAATTGTTTTTATTCCCAATTAATAAGATTTTGTAAAATCTGCACTAAAGTAGATGACTTTTTGGCCAGAGCTAGGTTACTATACAGACTCTTAGTGGACAGAGGTTTTGAGGCAAGTAAATTGTTCCATAAATTTAATCTTTTTAGGGTCAATTATTGTGACTGTATTCTAAAATTTGACATCAATAATTTTAATCAAGCCTTTTTAACTTGAAGTTTCTTGTATAACCTCTGCTTACTTTTTGTCTGTATTTATTGTTTTTTGTCTGTATTTATTGTTTATCTTTTTCTTTTTCTATTATTAATATTAATATTGATGATTTTTTAAATTTATTGTTCTTGTTAAAAGAGTACTCTTTGTTTAAATCTGTTGTTACTTCATATTTTGCAATTATTTGTCTTTATATTATATGTATTCATTGTCGATAGTATCAATTGCTTACTTTTGCGATTTCCTTAGTTTATTTGTGCTATAAATGTAGGTTATTTGTAGGGTAGTTATTGATAGGGGTCACTTGAGGCATGCTATGCTTACAGGTACCTACCCGATAGCACTATCGTTAGTGAGTGCTGTACTGTATTTTATATATTATTTTGTAATAGTATAGATATCTTATCAATATTTGTATTTTGTACTATTTTTAATGTCTTGTCATGTTGCAAATTTGATTTTAAATAATATTTTGACATTTAACATTTAGTTTCTTTATTCATGCAGAGTTTAGTAAAATTTGCCAGAACGTCCCGGACTACCCAAACTTGACTACTTCCTTTAACGTGACGATAGTGCGTTGTTATATGTGCGATTAGTTTGCTTGGGAAACAGATTAACTTGCTCATGTAGTAATGTACACCCTATGTGGTGGATTGTGTTCTTTTATTTAATAATTTTCATTTTAGTAAGCGTTGTTTCCACATAGCGATTTTGATAATTTAATTTGACTTTATATTGTCCTTGTCCCAATTTTGGTTTGTTTAGTTTGCAAGTTTTACATTTTAATTTTGCCGTTTACAAAGATTTTTTTTTTTGGATTCTTTTCATAGTTCTCCACTATCCCCTTCTCATGGTTTGCCTCTGACCTCCTCCTCATTTATGTGTATATGTTTCTCTCCTCTTTATACTTTTGCCTGTTTTCTTGTGAATCCCAGTTTTCCATCTTTTTCCAGGCTTTCTTTTTTGCTTCCTGTGCTTGCCTACATTCACGATTAAACCATTCTTTGCGATTTCCTTTTTTTCTGTTATTAATGTACTTTGGGACAAAAGTTTTTATACCAGCATCATAGATCTCCATGAATGCCTTGAGTTTTTTGTCTACTTCACTTTCAGATAACACTTGATCCCAATTTTGTGACTTGAAAAAATCCTGTAGTCCTGCAAAATCGGTTCTGGAATACATCCAGTGATTTTCCTTATGCTTCTCCCTTTCCTTGGGTAGTTTATGCTTCAATAGTAGGTCTATGTCGAGAACTGCATGGTCGCTTTTTCCTAGTGGGCATAGGTACTGAATACTTTGAACCTCCTCCTCCCTTCTTGTGAAGAGAAGGTCCAATCTAGCTGGTTGATATTTCCCCTTATTCTTGTTGTTGTTGTTGTTCCCCAAGCTGCCTGGCCGAACAGCCCCAAGGCCCCGAGCAATTCCAAGGCCATAACCGAGCGCCCCGACAGAACCCTCCCTGCCGACCACAATAAAGCCTGGGTGACCGAAGCCACTCCATGGCGGGGAGCTGAAGAGGGTGCGGAAACGCCCGGGAAACCAAAGCACCACCCAGGGCCCTGTGCCCCTCAGCAATTATGAAGAGAAAGTTGAGGGGCAAGGGAAAAATGTGACGCTTTGGCTTCCAATCTTGGTAAATTGGGAGATCAATCCACGGAAGAGACGCCGTCACTTGAGATCTAGAAAATATATAAGTTAAAGGAACAGTCAGACTAAGCTATGGGTATGGCAGAGATCGCTCAGCTCTCTCTGATAGAGCAGCCCATCACCACATGACTAGAACCCAATCCTCTCAGGATCAGCTAGGAAAGGCCCTAGAAAGCCGCCTTTGGCGGGGGGATAGCTCCCCTATTTCAACCCCTTTCCGGGTTGGGCACCCGCCACCTTATTCTTGTTGTCTCTTTTACATGTTGGTATATAGAATTTTCCATGGCCATACTTAAAAATTAATAGCCCCAACTTTCCTCTCCTGTTCCGGGTTCAAGTTCTTCCCAATTTACTTCCTTGCAGTTAAAGTCCCCACACATGACTATTTCATCCTTTGAAGCCAAGATATTTTCTAGCACACTAATTGTTTCCTTACGCATTAGGCTATGCTCCTCCTTACTCCATGTCTTCGTCTTCGGAGGTACATATGCTACTATCACTACTATTTTTTCGTTTCCACCAATTTCTAGTGCTAAAACTTCTGCTGTTGAAGTTTCTAGTTTTATCTCAGACACAATCAAATCTTTCATAGTAAGGATGCACACTCCACCTCCATGTCAAAGTTTTCTGTCCCTCTTCCAAATCTTGTATTCAGCATCCTAGCAGATTTATATAAAGTTCCTCTCTTAGTTATTTCTCCGTGAGACGTACTATTTCTGGTTTCTTAGTATTGAGTAAGTCTGATAGTTCTAATTTCTTAGAGATTAGCCCATTGATATTGCTATATAGAATCCTTATACTTTCCAGTCCCCCTTTTCCTGATTCAAGTGCCTTATCTGCGGCGGTCTGTACCCTACCCTCTTTTTCTTTTAGTTTCTCTTTACCGGAAGTTTCATAATCTTCCCTTTTCTCACTCCGTAAAAAAAATTATTCTTTTCTTGTTCTGTCTTCTTTCTATTTTCCTCTTTGGCGGTTTTCCTTAGTTCAGCCTCCTTCTTTCTCTCTTCTTCTGGTATGTCACGCCTGATGTAGATTTTGTCCATACCATCTAACTCTTTTAGCTTAGCTGCTACTGCCATGATTTCATCACATGTCCTTCTTGACTTAAATTCGATTTTTACCAGTCTATTGTATTCCTTTGTGTATTTTCCCAGCCTAAACATGTCTGATATTTCCTCCTTCCAGTTGTCCTCCTCATCCATAATAGATTCCAGAATCTTGTTGATGCGACCTTCATCCTTCTCTCTTCTTTTTGTCCAGTCTAGTTCCTCCTTTTCTTCCACCCCTGATACCCGGGTTCGAATCCCGGTGGATCATATATACTTTAATTAATTTCATTGGGGGTGTGGTGGTGAGATTAATAAAAATAATATTATGAGGCAGTTAGCCCTACGACTTTCTTCCTGGATGGCCTGAGAGTTTTCGTGTATGCCTTGCTTAACCATTCTTTTTAGCTGGTCCTTTATCCAAACATCTTGCTGTTTCTGTTCATCCATTATCTTCCTGAATTCGTCACTGTTTGCCATCCTTACACTGTCTAAATCTTTTACCACTTGGTCTCTAGTCATGCCCCAAGCATTTTTACCTTCCGAGATACTGGTGTCTAGCCTAGTCATTATCTCTGCCTTTTCTCTCTCCACTAACTCCAACCTGTTCTTCAACTCACCATTCTCTGTAACAATTTCCTTCTTAACTGTCTCCAAGCCGGTCACTCGGTCCTCCAAGTTCTTGATTTTGTTCAATAGCATGTAGCAAAATTTTCCAGTTTCCTCTGTCGTCCATGATTTCTGGAAACCGGGAAAATCCGGCTCTCCCTCCGATTCGTCACTCCCGCCTTTATCACCCCCTCTCTTCCTCAGCCCCCTCGTCACCTTCATTAACCATCTTCCCCCACCTATTTCCTCTTGTAGTTGGATCCAAATATCTTGACTCTTGTGTGGGTAATACACTTACATATGGCATATACTTTTACTCACCATACTGGGCCGAGAATTTCCCGCGCCGAAACAACAATATTTTGCTACCTCTTCCGATGATTCACTCTCACCCTCTATTATTAGTCACTAATTTACCACTTGCCAGCCGAAGTTTAATTGTTTTTTATCACCAACCTTATCCCTGGAGTCCCCTTGACATATGAATAAGAGATAGATTATAGCTCACTCCCGCCTGCAACCATGTAAGTAGAAATCAGCTGGAGCCTGTGGACGCTTCCTCTCCCACTGTGTCTCGTGTCTGTGTGTTCATGTGTATGTGCATTGATACAAATTATTATTGAATTTTATAATATATTTGGTTTCTATATAAATCTTGGCTATTTACAGTAAATCCTATATCTTTATGAGCGATGCATGTCCTTTCTCTGCAATTATGGATTGACCACTCAATACCAATCCACCCTCAGATCAGCTGGTACTTTGAGGGTGTGCCAGTGGGCCTGACGGATGGTGACGAGGACGAGCGGACAGTACTGCCTTCCTCTGCCCTGCAGTTCTTCCCTACCAGGCCCCATCACTCCGGGAACTACACCTGTCTGGCCGATAATGAGGCTGGGCGCGACAACCACACTGCTGCACTTACTGTCATGAGTGGGTATACAGTACTTGCTTACAAGCTTAGTGACTAAATGTATTTATGTAGTTTTTACATGTCAGCTTCTATACCTACTCTATTTTACCTACCCACTTACTTTATTATTATTATTTTTTTTTTATATCTGGCTACCTACTTGTTTACCTATATATCTGCCTACCTACTTGCCTATTTTAATACTTACTTATCTACTCACTTAGTCACCTACCTAATTGCTTACTTATCTTTAGTGTTTATATTCCCATGATCACACTTCCAAGTGTGTGTGTGCGTGTCTGCAATTACTTTACTTATATGGCTGGAATAATTATACAATTACAGTACAGTATATATTGCCTAATAAAATTTGTACAAAAGAAAGACAGTCTTATAATATATTCCTCCCTCTTTGGAGCCCCCTCCACAAAATTATTGTGTGCACTGTGCACATAGGTATATAATATAATATTATACATACACTTCTGGTCTATCTACAAAAATGCAATAGAAACTAAAAAATGAAAGATAATTTTTTTTTTTTTTTTTTTTTTTTTTTTTTTCTCTATGTGATTGAGGGAGGCAAAAGGCATAACTGCCTATAGCGAGTGCCTCCCCCATAGTTGAAAGAGTGACAGGGCCAAAATCAAGGGACGTTCGAGCCAAAATGCCTGGACACACGGAGTTTGAAGCAATTTAAGTCATAGGAAGAGGGAAAGACTGATTCTGGGAGAGAGTTCCAGAGCTCAGCTGTTGAGTAGAAGAAAATTTGAGAGTAACGTTTCACTCTTGGGTTGGAGAGTTGCACAGAGTAGGGGTGGGATTGAGTTGCAAGACGGGTACCACGTGCCCTACGTAAAGGAGGTGGTATGCACTGGGATAGCTCTGAGGAACACTGATTATTATAGTAGCGATAGAATAGCGAGAGAGATGCAACATTGCGGCGGAGAGAGAGAGATTGCAGAGAGTTGGTGAGTGGACGGGAGTTAATGATACGAAAGCCCTTCCTTTCAACTTTGTCTAGGAGAGCGGTGTGAGAGGAACCTCCCCACACATGTGAACAATACTCAATACAAGGGCGCACTATGCCCCTGTACAGAGCAAGAAGCTGTGCAGGGGAAAAGAACCCCCTAAGGCGGTTGAGCACACCCAGCTTCTGGGAGGCTGCCTTAGCAAGACTGGTAATATGGTCCTTCCAAATGAGAGCAGAAGAAAAAGAGACACCAAGAATATTGAGAGAAGATGAAGGGTTGATTTTTGTATTGTTGAAGAATAAGGGATAGTCCGCTGGGAGATCCTGACGGGTAGATAGATGGAGAAATTGGGTTTTGGAAGCATTAAAGTTAACAAGGTTTTCTCTGCCCCAATTGGAAATTGTATTTAGATCAGAATTTAAGAGTTCTATGGCTTCATTACGTTTGTTGTTGAGAGATTGCTGGCTGGGGCGTTCTGAAAAACTAATGGAGTAGTGTAAGGTTGAGTCGTCTGCGTATGAATGGATGGGAATTAAGGTACAGTTAAGGAGATCATTTATAAAAATTAGAAAGAGAATAGGAGATAGGACAGAGCCCTGAGGAACACCGGAGTTTATAAGGTGAGGAAGTGAACAATGGCCGTCCACAACCGCGGCTATGGAACGGCCGGAAAGGAAATTAGAGACAAAGGCACAGATGGAGGGATAGAAACCGAAGGAGGGTAGTTTAGAAATTAAAGATTTATGCCAGACTCTATCGAAGGCTTTCGATATGTCTAGTGCAATAGAAAAAGTCTCACCGAAGTCCCGAAAGGAGGATGACCAAGAGTTAGTAAGATATGAAAGAAGATCACCAGTAGAGCGACCCTTAAGGAAGCCATACTGGCGATCTGAGAGCAGATTATGAGAAGAGAAATGCTTAAGAAATTTGGAAGCAAGAATAGTTTCAAAAACTTTAGAAAGACAAGAGATAAGAGCAATTGGACGATAGTTGGAGGGTTGAGAGCGGTCACCCTTCTTTGGGACAGGTTGAATGTGAGCAAACTTCCAGCATGAAGGGAAGACGTTAGAGGATAGACAGAGACGAAAGAGTTTGCCTAGGCAGGGAGTCAGCACGGAAGCACAGTTTTTGAGAACAACAGGAGGAACACCGTCCGGACCGTACGCCTTATTAGTGTTAAGCTGCAATAACTCTCTCTCCCTCTGTGTTCCAGGTCCCCCCACAGTGAAGGTGTCTGGGCCGGGGGTGTTGGTGGTGGTGAGTGGGGAGGAGGTCACTCTCAGGTGCCAAAGTGAAGGTTCGCCACCTCCCACCCTCAGATGGCTCAAGGGACACCAGATGGTCACAGAAAACCAAGGTAAGGCTAAAGCAAGCATTCTTTATTTTTAACATTATCTTCTACAATATATGGAACTTATGGGAAGCGAGAGAATGACAAAGAGGGTGTACGAGAGCGAGGTGGAAGGACAGAGAGGGAGAGGTAAACCAAGAGAGAGGTGGAAGGATGGAGTGAAGGCGGTGCTGGATGGGAGGAGGGGCGTCGACTGACCAGGGACACAGGTGCATGGGGGTGTTTCGTGCGTGGCCACCCATTCTGGGATCATGGCGTCCGGCAATAGATAGATAGATACCATATACAGTATATGAAGGTGTGTGAATGTCTTTTTGTTTTGTTTGTACTTTTTCTTTGGGTGTACTTTATTTTTTCTAGGTATTTATTGTGCTTCTGTAGGCTGGGATGTGGCTAAAGGGTTTAATAAAAAATAAAAAAAACAGTGTATGTATGTACAGTGGAGGCACTCTTCCTCCACTCACTTCTGTATACTGTACAGGTAGTGCTGCCCTGTAATCTAGTGCAGCTATGCTTTTAGTTATAAGCACGAGTTTTCAGGATTTAATGGTTTGCATCCTGATACAGTAACTGCTTTACAGCACTGTGTGGTAACCATTTACAGTATAGTACTTGTAAGTAACGGCATACCACATAATAGTGGCTCCACTGTTAGGTGGTATACCGTTACTTGTAAAGGTGGCTCCATCGGGGCTGTTCGGCCAGGTAGCCAAGGTAACAACTATTACAGTGGCTCTACAGAGGACCACTGTTAACCATGCTACAAGCCACATAGAGGTTCCATACTGTTGTTGCAGCCAGAGGCTCACACATAACTGGAGAGCTTGAACAGGGAACATTGTTGATTTCCCACTGCTAGTAGATTCTATCATAAGTTTAGAGTAATTTTTAAATAAATATACAGTAATTAATGTAACACTCGATATCCTTTCCTCTATGACCATAACAGGAGAGTTTGAGGTGCTGGCTGATGGATCCCTGCGCCTGCCTGTGGTGACCTCGAGCCTGGCTGACACCTATGTTTGTAGCGGTCGTAGTCTAGCCGGTGCTGACCACGACCATGTCCAGTTAGTCGTCCATGGTCCGTTGTTTACAAGCTTGTGTTTTGTTACTATTGCAAACATACTCAATTAAAGATATGTATGAGTTGATATCATTGTATATTGTATTCCTTAAAATGTGAACACATAGCCACTTGATTTGAGTGAGTGAAGATAGATGAACAAACTCCCTTTGCCATGACACTACACCAACACCTCTCCTTCAAATTGGATGTAGGGATAGGTTTTTACATCATACCCGAAAAGAGGCTTTATGGAGCTCCGATCTTACTCTCAACCATCTTAACAATTTTACCAACACACTGTGACGCACCCAGTGCGTGGCAACTTAACCTGATTGTACTCCTTGGTACTCCACTGTATCGCCGCGGTGCCGTGTATGTACCGTGTACCGTGTACCGTGTACTGTGCTGGCTGCTTATATTGAGTGTGACAACGTATAACTATGTTCTTTGTATCTCTGCAAAGGTCTCGTCATTTGCTAACCAGTGGTGGGTTTTGTTTTAAGCCATGTCGAGACCTTCCATTTAATATGTAGTATCAATAGAGAAGTTGATAGATGAGATAATAGGAATTCAGAGAGAGAGAGTGAGTTAGACTTCAGAGCGAGAGGGTAGCAATGGTTGCCAGACGTATGGACCGGTTGGCAGCCCTGCGCTTATAGCTAGGTGCGACAGGGTTGGTCGTACATTGCCGCCTGCATATGCTGCCTGGCTGCCCATGTTGTCGTACTGCACATTGCATGGAGGCTCGCTGTGTGTTCCATGATCAGGTTGCCTAGAACCTTTGAGATTCTAACATCCCTTGCCCTCTCTCCCAATTTCTCACGGTTGCACTCTTTCTCTCTGACGACATTACTCTCATTTCATTCTTCTCTCTATTTAAATGCATACCCTTCCCTTGAGGTCCTAAAGGAGTTTCAGCACTCACCTCTCGTATTACTCTTAGGACAAGCATATATTTACATGTATTAGATTTAAGGGGTTAATGTGAACAGCGATCTTCTTGATGAGGATGGTTGGTGAACATTCTACATGTTCACGAGTTATATGCCCAGCTCATCATCCAATTTGTGACTAGACTAGTGCCATGTGTAAGAGCCCGACCATGCCCAGGAGTTGTCTGTAGAGGGGCGAGGACTTAGCCTTGATTTGCCTACCGAGCCAGGAGCGAGTGCAGTACCAGAGACTACAGCTCGCTCGTAGTGCCGGTATAGTAGAGTAACGTAATTTATCTGTCCTTGTGTTCTCTACAGTCTTTTCCTGGGTTCTCGCTTTCGGTGCTGGGACTCGTTGTTCCTGTGACTTGGCCTGCTAGCTAGAACACATGGGGATGATGAGTGGGTGATATCTTTATTTTACTATGCATTGCAGCTCTCTTTAAGTTTATGTATGTAACACTTTACAATACACATTACTCACACACAAGACAACACTATTAATACTTTCATGTATCAATTAACTGCACTGTCGTTTTGCTGCTGTGTCCGGAGTTCTGTTGCGTAGGGCGCATACAGACTCAGAGGGGAGACAGAGTGAGAGAAGCGAAGTAGCCTATGCGGTAGTAGGCTACCGGCGCAGTACTGTTGCCTGCAACCTTTTAGTTATTCCAAGTATAGATTCATTATTACAATAAGTGACTACTATTTATGTTCCTTCCATGTGTATTATTAGGTATCTACTGGATCATGAACATCTTGTATGCTACATGCTAGTGCATGTTAGTAGGGGACAGTTATTCTAGTGCACGCGCTTTCAAGTAGGCGTGTACATTTGTCATTTAGCATTTCACTGTCATACCTTTAGCCTGCTTCTATTCTACATTATTAGAGGCTTAATATTAACGTAGTTTCTTGAGTATTGCATTTCTTTAGTAATAACGTAACCTATAAATGTCTGAGGGAGTTTAGCCTCATAGCCTACCCCTGTTGTACACTTTCGCCGAGTTAAGGTACCTCGTTACCATAGACGATAACTCTGTAGGGCGTTGGTGCTTTTGTTGTCTGGAGCATATAGTATTTGGGACTGGAATCGAGCGTGTCGTTGTCACATAAGCCATTTCTGTCCTACGATCAAGAATCCCGAATATGTATTGCCGATCCAGCCGTAACAACACCTAAACTTCGTTAGATGCTGAAATAGCCTCCCAAAAATATACTCCCTGGACGGGAATTGAACTCGGACCCTTGGGTTATGAGGCAGGCACTCTACCAGTTAGACCAATAGAGATATCTCACTTGGCCTGGTTGGCTCAAGTTATTTCCTCATCTGGTTCTGTTTAGGCTAACCTATTTTTTTACTGACTTTAAACTACTTCACATGAAAATGGAGGGAGTCAAAGGAGAGGTAGATCAAGAATGACTTGGGTAGTACAAACTGATCTCGCACTAAAGGACTGATTAAGAGGCATGCCAAAGACTGAGCTGCCTGGAATGCTGCTATAGTGGTTTAGATGCTGGAGTGCTGCACTACTGGCCTGGGTTCGAACCCTGGCTGGGGCATGACACAAAAATATTAATTTATTTAGGGCTCTACTTGTTTATTCAGTGATGCCTTCAATTTGCCCCAGATTACAAGTATCCTTTTCTAGTACTTAGTTGCTAGTGTTTGTGTGTGAGGTGTATGTGTGTATGTTATCTAGCTACGTGATCACGAGTCGGAGCGGGTGGTGGTGGATGGGATATAATTCCAAATTAAGCCACTACCTTTAAGCTCCTCAGTGATCTACTGGTTTAGGTGCTGGAGTGCTTCACTACTGGCTTGGGTTTGAACCCTGGCTGGGGCATGACACAAAAATATTAATAAGGTGAACAAAAAGACAGACCTACTCACATGTAGATCATAGTCTTTAATGTATGTTTGTAAAACCCATTTCTCAGATGTCAATCCAGCTCCCATACATGACATCAATCCCCTAAAATCTAATCATCCATGTATAAGCCCTTGATGTATATTGAATCATAGATATCATCTTACTTTACTTCTCTGTAAATTTCCTTTCATTCCCCAACCATGACCCCAGTGGCTCCCTTGGTCGTGGCCTTGTCAGTTTAGGAAGTGACTAGGATGTGGAGTTCTGGATCCATTATAAAGAAAAGTAAGCAACAACAGTCTAGTCATAACCCTGTGAACTGTGACTTCTCCCAGACATAACTTACTGACTTGTCCAATCCCCTAAGTATGTCCGCACTCCTTCATTCATGACTCCTTAACCTGTGTCCTCCCCTCAATATGATCCCACTTTAATAATCTTCACTTGACTCATGTAAGTTTGACCATTTGACCCTTAGAAGTGACCCCATTCCCCTAATACATAACGCCTTCCCACCAGAGCCCCCGACCGTGACCCCTGTGGCTCCTGATGTTGTTGCTGTGGAGGGTGAGGAGGTGACTCTAGGGTGTGAGGTACAGGGTCGACCAGCACCCACCCTCACCTGGGCCAGACCCGACCATGGCCTGGCTCCTGTCACACCTGAGGACCCCAGAGTACAGGTGTGGAATATTACTTTTATTAAGCCTGCAATGCATAAGTGTGTTGATTTTCGGTGTGAGCGTCCTGGGTTCGAATCCCCGGACTGCCACATGTGTTTGTTAATTCATTAATCGAGTTTAGGAGTAAAGTTGGTTAG
>JBAKBP010029945.1:0-26416 GCA_037953745.1 Lithodes maja | reverse complement strand
TGTGGTGATTTCTCCTAAATATAATTTTAATCTTGTTGGAATTTTTTAAACTGCCATTATATTTATATAAAAGATGAAACAGCTATTAGTAATATAATTGTGAAACTAATGAAATTATAACTAATACAATTAATTTCAAGAAATGGCACAATACAAATAATGTCAAGTAGAAATATGTGATCGAGTAGGTAAGATGCAAACATGATACCAATATCTTATAAATAGAAGATTATGAACAATTTAACTTGAATCAAAGGAAAGACATGACATGGGTATATGTTAATGCAAAGGTATTGAACAGAGAACTTGACATTTATGTCCACACACTTAGAAAATTGGGCTTAAATTGTGTGGCCTATATGGCGTTGCAGGTATATTCAACAGAGAAGTTTAATATTTTCGATACTTATAAAAAAATGTATGTCATTGCAATTATATTGAAGAGAGAACTTAGAAATCTTTTGACACTTATAAAATTGGGTTCAAATTGTGTATGGTACATGTCATAGCAATTATGTCTACAAGAGATCTATGAAAAGACTTGGAAACTTATAAAATGCCATCGAGTGTAGTGTGGTATATGTCATTGGAATGAAAACAAATTGGACACTTTTAGGTCACATGCAAACATGATAGTAATATCATATAAATTGCACATTTATGAACCAATTAACTTGAATAAAATAAATTACATGACCTGGGTAAATTTTAATGCAAAGGTATTGAACAGATAACTTAACATTTATGTCCACATAGGCTACTACTGGTGTGCCTGTGAACCAATCCTCCCTTTATATACTAAAAGGTTCCTCATCGAGTCACCTTCTGCCTATTCGAGTCACGTTCCACTTACGTTCTTACGTTCAACTTAGTTCCACTTACGTTCGACTTAACTTCATGTAATTCTGGTCATGATAGACTGACATTCCGGTCTCATTATGGTCATTCGAGTTGCATTCGACTTGGGATCGAATAGTCTTCTTTCCACATCCGGTTTCCTTCGAGTCACTTACTGGTTAACATCGACTCATATTTGGGTTACATTCGAGTCCATCGAGTTACGTTCGAGTTACATTCCGGTCATTGATGGGTCGCATTCTACTCTGAAGTCACACTCGATTAAGGCCGCGTAATTCTCTCGTCAATTACGGTGAAAAGTTCGATTCCAGTGGGTTCTGGTGGATTGGAGTTCTGTATGACGCGGCCTTATATCTAATATCACGGATAACGAGAAATGCATATGCAATAATGAGAGAGAGAGAGAGAGAGAGAGAGAGTACAAAGGAGTACAAAGGAAATCAAGCAACAACAGATCTAGTGACCCTTCTAGGCTGCTTGTCCTCCAAAACACTGAGGATCAAGTGTCCAAACAGTGGTTTAGAGTGGGTAAGGGAACATTGGAAAGGGAACTACTGCCCTGCCACTAACGTGGCAGGACTAGGAAGTTAGTAGGGGACATATGGGTTAGTAACTGAGGGGAGGATAAAGTTATTCATTTACAAACGCAGTCAGTCGCGGGTTTGATGCGAGATATTTGTCTAGGCGGAATTTAAATGAATCAACGGTGCTGCAGTCTATAACGTTTCGGGGAAGCCCATTCCACAAGTTGACAACTCGATTGAAGAAGAAATTCTTAGATTCGTGCGAGTTAAAAGATTTACCAATAATTTTGCAACCGTTTCCCCGTGTGTAATTAGATTGGTCGATAGTGAAGTACTTACTACAGTTCATATTGTCGATGCCTTTGATGATTTTGAACACTTGAATTAAGTCGCCTCTTAATCTGCGCTGGGTTAAAGGAAATAGATTTAATTCTCTAAGACGCTCTTCGTATGGTTTGTTCTTTAGGCTAGGTATCATTTTGGTAACTCTACGTTGAACTCGTTCTAGCTTGTTTATATCTTTTTGGTAATAAGGGCACCAGGATTGAACGCAGTATTCCAGAAGAGGGCGGACTAAGGAATTGTAAAGGGTTAGGATAACTTCTTTGGATTTATGCTCAAATGACCTGCCTATAAAGCCAATTATTTTGTTTGCCTTCTTAACAACTTCTGAACATTGTTGACTCGGTTTTAGGTTACTCGATATTGTTACTCCCAGATCAGTTTCTCTGTTTACATTCTTAAGCTGAGTGCCATTCATCGAATAGTTTGCTTTCTCATTTAGGTATCCGACATGTAGTACTTTACATTTATCCGCATTGAAACTCATTTGCCAAATTTGGGCCCAACATGACAATTTATCTAGATTGTGTTGCATATCGTCAACTTGTTCTTTTGAGAGTACGCTATTTGCAATTTTTGTATCGTCAGCAAATTTTGAGATTGTGCAGGTGAGACCCTCATCTATGTCGTTGATGTAAATTAGAAAGAGAATTGGTCCTAGTACCGATCCCTGGGGTACCCCGCTACTTACATTGGTCCATTTAGATGCCTTACCGTTTATGACTACTCTTTGCTTTCTGTTGTTGAGCCAATTTTCTATCCATTTCAACACACCGTCTTGTATTCCATGCGCTTTTAGTTTTAGCAGTAAACGTTTGTGGGGAACTTTGTCAAAGGCCTTTTGAAAATCAAGGTATATAATATCTACAGCTTTACTCTCATCGTAGAGGTTGAGGATATCGTGGAAGAAGTCTAAGAGGTTTGTTAAACAGGAACGTTTTTTACGAAAGCCGTGTTGAGTATCTTTAAGTATGTTATTTTCCTCTAAGTGATTTACGAGTCTGTCTCGTATGACCGTTTCTAGCATTTTACATACAACTGAGGTTAAGCTAATTGTACGATAGTTACTGGGTAGGGATTTGCTGCCTTTTTTGAATATCGGTGTTACGTTGGCTAGCTTCCACTGATCAGGCATAGTTCCAGACTGCAAGGATTTATTGAATAGTAATGTCAGTGGTTTGGAGAGCTCATTCTTAGCTTCCTTTAGAACTCTAGGCGAGATTGTATCAGGTCCTGGCGTTTTATTTACTTTGAGTTTATCTAAACAATTCAATACTTCTCTCTCTGTAACGGTGATATTGCTTAGAACATCTGAATTATCAATCTGAATCGGCGATGGTGTAGGGATATCACTGAGGTCTTCGGTTGTAAAAACTGATGCAAAGAAGGTATTGAGGGCATTACTCATTTGTACTTCGTCTTTGGTGTATTCTCCTTTTTCATCGACTAACGGTCCAACAGTTGAAGTAACTACTTTTTTCTTTCTGATATAACTATAGAATTCTTTCGGGTTTGTTTTACTTTGATTCGCAATATGTAACTCTAAGGTCTTTTTACTTTGCTTAATTAACTTTTTGGCTTTGCGTCGTAGCTCTACAAATTTCACCCGTTCTTCGTCATTTTGTGAGGATTTTAATCTATCATTAGCAAATTTTTTAGCAAGCAGGCAGTTTGAAATATCTTTATTCCACCATTTGGGCTTATTATTATGGCCTGGACGCCGTATTTTCGATGGTATGCAGTCTTGCACTGCTTTTAGGTAAGTGGTTTCGAATAACTTCCAAGATGTATTTATGTCGTTATTGTTAATTAAAAAGCTCCAGTCAGTTTCTTTAAACATAGCTCTAAGTTTATGGAAGTTTGCTTTCTTGAAATTAGGGACTTTTTCGATGCTACTATTTGGTTCGTTACTAGTAAACTTTAAAGTGAAAGTTATCGTACGATGGTCGCTGTTACTGAATTCATCACCAACATTCAAATTCTCTATCAATTCTTCTTTTGTTGCAAGTACAATGTCAAGAACGTTATTACCACGGGTCGGCGTTCGAACAAATTGATAAAGTGAACTCTCTTGCAAGTTCGTATACAAGTCATGTCCGGAGTGTGAAGTAAGAGTATCGCCCCACTTGGTCACAGGTAAATTAAAGTCGCCAAAAATTACGGTATCTTGTGAGTTACTTACATCTGCAATTTGTTCGTAAATTTCTCGGTCAGTTTGCACTGATTGAGCTGGAGGTCTGTATATTAACGCAAGTATTATTTTTGTACCTTTATTATTCTTTATTAGCACAAAAGATGTGTCGACGTTCACAATTTGAGGTTTTGACACGAGGGTCGGGTTAAGACTTTCTTTGATATAAAATAAAACGCCACCTCCATTTTTATTTATTCGGCTGTTCTCAAACATTACATAACCGGGAAGTGAATACTCTGCTAAAAAGTCTCTATCTTCTGTATTGAGCCAAGATTCTGTTATGCCAATCACATCATAGAGAGAGAGAAGGGGGGGGGGGGATCCGGCTGTTGCAGTCTCAGATGAAATTAAGATAAAGAGTCATTATTCAAATTTGTCACACTGAACTCCCTTAACCCTTCTGTACCGGCGATGTCTTTTAAATTATATTTTAGCTATATTTAACAGATTTTGTGCAGTTTAAGAAGGATCTGTGGTCGTAAGACCGGTTAAGTAAGATAGTTCGAAGCCTGCTAATTGCTGGAGACGCTTTTAAACTGATTATAATCGTCTAATAGTAGCCATACTAAAGTTAAAAGAACAGCGCCGGTACAGAAGGGGTTAACGAGTAATATATTTGTATTAGGTTTTTGTTTTCCCCTTAAACAAAAAGACCCACCCAAGACCACCTTCAAGCTAAACAAGAACGCCCACCCAGACCCTCTTCAAGCTATATTTATGCATTTTTCGGTAGAGAGATTTCTTCGGCCAAAGCTGGCATCCCCCCGCCAACAAAATAAATAATTATATTATATAAATAAATAAACATAAATACAAAAACATAAATTATACCGTATAATAAATGAAAAAAAGCATGTTCTATAAACACTAAACAAATGGGGCAAAACAAGGGAGCAAAGGAGGGGGGGGGGTAATCGAAACCAACCTCTATCACATAGGGTTAAGATGTCATGCTATAATAGTAGTGTTGATCCCCCCATTGGTGTGTTGTCTCCCCTCCCAGCACCCCGCAGCGCCCACTTTACCCTCTCTGCAACCACGGACAATGCCCCCCTTCTTCCCCCCTTGCATCCCCCCCCTCCCTCCCTCTCTCTCTTTCTCTCCCCTTATTTTCCCCCACCTCCCCCCTTCCTCCTATCTCTCCGTCTAAGCACCCCACATTTTCTCCTGCGTCACCCTCCCTTGTACCCCCTGCCTCACTCCCCCTCCCCTCTCCCCTCTCCCTACCCCCTCTCCCCCTCCCCCTTCACCTCACCCCATTTTCTTCATCATTGCAGACCCATTTAATCGACCACTGCAACCCAAAGACAATTAAGATATAGGACACCTCTCAACATTTTATACTAGGGTCCAAATCCAACTAATTTTATCCCTGTTGAATTCAATCTTTATCATAACCTTCCACGATCCACATGATCATACGCTTTTTCCAAATCCATAAAAGCCCAAAATATCTCCTTATGCTTCTCTAAATACTTCTCGCATAACTGTCTTACTGCAAAAATCTGATCCACGCACCCTCTTCCCCTCCTAAAACCGCACTGTTTTTCTCCTATTGCAACTTCCGTACAATTTATTATCCTCTCTATCAACACCCTGCCATACAGCTTTCCAACCACTGATAATAAACTAATACCTCTATAACTTGAACACACCTGCCGATCTCCCTTCCCCTTATACAATGTCACAATACATGCACTCTTCCAGTCTATTGGTACCATTGACACAGCAAAGCACACATTGAAAAGTCTCACCAACCAATCTATTATCACATCTCCACCCTTCTTTACACACTCCACAGCAATACCATCCAAACCATCTGCTTTTCCTGCTCTCATTTGTTTCACTGCTTCTTTCACCTTATTTCCCTCAACCCTTTCATTCATTCCCTGCCACCTGGGTATAGAATTGCCTAAAAAAATTACTGGGTCAAAATATATTTCCAGCAGCCTCTTGTTTATTATTATTATTTTGTTTTTCTTTTCAAAACTATATTACATTTATCAATGATAATCTACTGACAAAAATACTTCATCGCTCTAAAATAGTTAAGCTTTACGTTCATTATCGCCCGTGATCATTCTCTCCTGTACCATCCTATCCACATGACTAAAGCCGGTATCACACGAGCGCTTTTTCCCTCAACATTCATCCTTAACACTGGTCTGGCAGCTTACGAAGTAATCATGTCAAATATTTCGGTTACGTAAATTCATCTATCGTCAGTCTAGTTTCTGATACCAGTGAACAATACTCCAGAAATGTTGCCAGAAAAATGTTGATCATCGAATGTTGACTATAAAAGCTCTCGTGTGATACCGGCTTTAGTCATGTGGATAGGATGGTACAGGAGAGAATGATCACGGGCGATAATGAACGTAAAGCTTAACTATTTCAGAGCGATGAAGTATTTTTGTCAGTAGATTATCATTGATAAATGTAATATAGTTATATTATATATATAGTCTGGCTTAAGCCAGACGAAACGCACACCTATTAACATTATCCAATAACACACCTAGCCACGGTCTGTTGTCCACTTAAGGGGAGATGGGCCGGTTTTCTGGACCACTTTCTCACTCATGCTTAGCCCCACTAGTTTTGAGATAATAATACGTTCAGCCCATTAGTTTGGCGATTTTACCACCTTTCGCCCCATTTCTTTGTCAATTTTAAGACCTTTCGTGCCATTTAGGTGTCGAATATTTCCTGGCGAACGATAGCAAGCCTGCAATTTTAAGAGGAACCGGCCTTCGGCCGGGAAATTGTTCTACCGAAAAATGTACAAACTTATCTTGAAAGGGGGTCTAGGGGGTGTTTTTCTAAGCTTGGTGGAGGTCTAGGGAGGAAACTAAAAAAAATATATGAATAAGTGAATTAATAGACCAAACAAACGGTCTGGCTCCTCTTAATTCCGTGAATCAATCACTCGGAGACATTCATCAATCACTTCGCGGCCACTACGCAAGCAGTCCATTTAACCCCTCTCCTTTCATTCTGGTTAATTAAGGGGATATGGGCTGCTTTTCTGGACCACTTTCTCTCTCATGCTTAGCCCCATTAGTTTTCAGATGTTAAGATGCTTGCCCCATTAGTTAGTCGATTTTCAGACCTTTCGGTCCATTTCTTCTTCAATATTTAGACCTTTCGTGCTATTTAGGTGTCGATTTTTTCCCTGGCGAAGGATAGTGAGCCTGTAATGTTGGAAGAATCTTCGGCCGAGACATTTTTCTACCGAAAAATATACAAATTAATCTAGAAGGGGGATCTAATGGATGTTTTTTTTAAATTTGATGGAGGTCTAGGGAGGAAACTAGAAAAATATTGAATACATGCAAAAATCGCCCAAAAAGTGAACCATCCCCCCTTAATTCCGTTCAGCAATCACTCGGAGACATTGATCAATCACTTCGCGGGCACTACTCAAACAGTTCATTTGAACCCTCTCATTTCATTCTGGTTAATGCACTATAACATTGTTATCATATTACGAATAATATATTTGTTAGCATTCACAAGGTATTTCAAATTTGGATACATTTTTCTATTGACGAAAAGAATCAGATGAAAAATGATCTCATCGTACTGAACTGGTCAAGCTCAACTATATTTAAGGGGGTGTTTTCCCAGACTCTCTTCTCCCTCATGTTTAGCCCCATTTGTTTTGACATTTTAAGACGTTCTACTCATTAGTTTGGCTCGATGCATTGATTTATTCATTTTAATTAAAACCTTTCGTGCCTTGTTAGAGGAAGCTTTGCCTTTTGTCGCCTTAAGGGGGGATGGGCCGGTTTTCTGGACCACTTTCTCCCTCATGTCTAGCCCCATTAGTTTTCAGATGTTAAGAGGTTTGCCCCATTAGTTAGTAGATTTTAAGACCTTTCGCCCCATTTCGTCGTCAATATTTAGACCGTTTGTGCTATTTAGGTGTCAATTAATTTTCTGGCGAACGATAGTGAGCCTGTAATGTTGGAAGAACAGACCTTCGGCCGGGATATTTTTCTACCGAAAAATTTACAAATTAATCTAGAAGGGGGATCTAATGGATGTTTTTTTTTTTTTTAATTTGATGGAGGTTTAGGGAGAAAAATAATGAATACATCCAAAAATCACCCAATAAGTGAACCATCCCCCCTTAATTCACATAGATAAACACATTTAGGTGTCAATTTCTTTCCGCAATTTAGGAAGGAACCAGCATTTGTCTACTGAAAAATGCACAATTTTATTTCGAAGGGAGGGCTTTTGGATATATTCTAAAGCATGATGGAAGTCAAGGGAAAAAAAACTTTAAAAAATAAAAATAAAATAAAATAAATAAATCTCCCTTAACACACGTATCATACTAATTCGGTGATACTCCACTTTCAATAAGGGGGTCACCTGCGTGTTTTATCTTTCTCTGGCTTGTATCCAATGGGCCCCATTCAGCCAACTGTTTTAAGACGTTTATCCCCATCCAGGTGTCGATGTCTACTTGGCGAGCGATAGCGAGCCAGCATTCTATGGAGAAATCCGGCTTCGCTGGAGATATTTGTTTATCAAATAATGTACAAATTTAGCTGGCTGTCAAAACAAAAATATATATATATATATGCTGGCTCGCTAGCGCTCGCCAGGAAAATATTGACACCTGGATGGGGGTAAACGTCTTAAAACAGTAGGCTGAATGGGGCCGAATAGATACAAGCCAGAGAAAGAGAGAGAAGAAGATAAAAAAAAAAAAAAAACAGGTCACCCCCTTTAACTTCCCCAGTCATTCTAACACATTATTCCTCTCCGAATGACTAGACCAGATAAATGTATAACTATTAAGGGGAGGCAGTTGGTTTTTCCGAGTCCTCCTCCTCCCTCATGTTTAGCCCTATTAGTTATGGGATTTCAAGACATTTGCTCTACTAGTTTGGCGATTTTTAGACCTTTTGCCCCATTTCTTTGTCAACATTTAGACCTTTCGTGCCATTTAGGTATCGATTTTTTCCTGGCGAGCGATAGCGAACCTGTAATTATATAAGTGACCGGCCTTCGGCCGAGACATTTTTCTACCGAAAAATGTACACATTTAAATCGAAGGTGGGTCTTGTGGGTGTTCTTTCAAGTTTGATGGAGGTTTAGAGAGCAAACTAACCCCCTCCTTACGCCATTGAGCCGAACCAGTAAATTATGCTGCACAATACCGTCTGAGCACCCTCAACATTCCCCAAGTACAGTCGCGCTAATAAGTGATGATCTCGGCACCAGGTATGCCTTGATCAAGCATTGGTATCAGCAATATCTAAGTTTAATTTCTTCATATCGAGTGAAATATGCAAACATGTTCCTACACTTACCCAACATCTGACAGACATTAATACAGCACCCAGCAAGCCAAACGTAATGACAGCTGGGACATGACTTATTAGCGCGACCAAAACATGTTCCTACACTTACCCACCCTATTCAACATCTGACAGACATTAATACAGCACAGAGCAAGCCAAACGTAATGACAGCTGCGACATGACTTATTAGCGCGACCGTACAGTCACTCCTACAGGACACTGCTTGCGTAATTCTGACCATTAAGGGAGCCCACCTCGCTTTTGTTCTCTTTCTCTCCCTCTCTCTTTGGCTTGTATCTATTCGGCCCCATTCTGCCTACTGTTTTAAGACGTTTACCCCCATCCAGGTGTCAATATTTTCCATATATATATTTTTGCTTTGACAGCAAGCTAAATTTGTAAATGTATCGATAGAAAAATGTCTCCGGGGAAGCCAGATTTCTCCATAAAATGCTGGTTCGCTATCGCTCGCCAGGAAGAAATCGACACCTGAATGGGGATACACGTCTTAAAACAGTTGGCTGAATGGGGCCGAATGGATACAAGCCAGGGAAAGAGAGAAAAGGAGAGAAAGATAAAAAAAAAACGGTGACCCCCCTTAATCTCTACGAATCTCCCTGCAGGTACACTCGGATACCATTATAGTCTCTAATCTCCCTGCAGGTACACTCGGACACCATTATAGTCTCTAATCTCCCTGCAGGTACACTCGGATACCATTATAGTCTCTAATCTCCCTGCAGGTACACTCGGATACCATTATAGTCTCTAATCTCCCTGCAGGTACACTCGGACACCATTATAGTCTCTAATCTCCCTGCAGGTACACTCGGATACCATTATAGTCTCTAATCTCCCTGCAGGTACACTCGGATACCATTATAGTCTCTAATCTCCCTGCAGGTACACTCGGATACCATTATAGTCTCTAATCTCCCTGCAGGTACACTCGGACACCATTATAGTCTCTAATCTCCCTGCAGGTACACTCGGATACCATTATAGTCTCTAATCTCCCTGCAGGTACACTCGGATACCATTATAGTCTCTAATCTCCCTGCAGGTACACTCGGATACCATTATAGTCTCTAATCTCCCTGCAGGTACACTCGGATACCATTATAGTCTCTAATCTCCCTGCAGGTACACTCGGATACCATTATAGTCTCTAATCTCCCTGCAGGTACACTCGGATACCATTATAGTCTCTAATCTCCCTGCAGGTACACTCGGATACCATTATAGTCTCTAATCTCCCTGCAGGTACACTCGGATACCATTATAGTCTCTAATCTCCCTGCAGGTACACTCGGATACCATTATAGTCTCTAATCTCCCTGCAGGTACACTCGGATACCATTATAGTCTCTAATCTCCCTGCAGGTACACTCGGATACCATTATAGTCTCTAATCTCCCTGCAGGTACACTCGGATACCATTATAGTCTCTAATCTCCCTGCAGGTACACTCGGATACCATTATAGTCTCTAATCTCCCTGCAGGTACACTCGGATACCATTATAGTCTCTAATCTCCCTGCAGGTACACTCGGATACCATTATAGTCTCTAATCTCCCTGCAGGTACACTCGGATACCATTATAGTCTCTAATCTCCCTGCAGGTACACTCGGATACCATTATAGTCTCTAATCTCCCTGCAGGTACACTCGGATACCATTATAGTCTCTAATCTCCCTGCAGGTACACTCGGATACCATTATAGTCTCTAATCTCCCTGCAGGTACACTCGGATACCATTATAGTCTCTAATCTCCCTGCAGGTACACTCGGATACCATTATAGTCTCTAATCTCCCTGCAGGTACACTCGGATACCATTATAGTCTCTAATCTCCCTGCAGGTACACTCGGATACCATTATAGTCTCTAATCTCCCTGCAGGTACACTCGGATACCATTATAGTCTCTAATCTCCCTGCCGGTACACTCGGATACCATTATAGTCTCTAATCGACTCACAGGCATTCCTGCACCCCTATGTTGTTATTGATGCAGTTATATTTTTTTTATTTTTTTTTTTTATTTTTTTTTTTTTTTTAAGACTGCTTATTATTAGATAGTATACACGGGTTTGTAGTTGATGTATAGAAGCATATTCATTAACCCTTTCAAGCTCCAATACGCATTTCTGTTATGTTTTCTGCTGGCTAGTATTAGACGATTTCATTCCGATTAATAACGGTATACGGAAGTCAAAGGGTTGATTGAGATAGCATTTGCCCTTTTAATACCCACAGATCCTTCCTATGCTGCATAAAATCGTCTAATTATAACCAAAATAAACTGATAAAACGCGTCAGAGCTTCATGGGGTTAACCCGTACAGTACCGGTGACGCCCTTTTTCAGCCTATTCTGGCAACTATTAGACGATTTTATATAGCTTAGGAAGGACGTCTATCCATTACGAGGCGACAGACCACCTCAATTAGTCCTTTTAGCTACCACACATCGTTCCTAATCTGCATACAATCATCCAAAGAGAGCTAGAATATAATCTGCACACAATCATCCAAAGAGAGCTAGAATATAATCTGCACACAATCATTCAAAGAGAGCTAGAATATAATCTGCACACAATCATTCAAAGAGAGCTAGAATATAATCTGCATACAATCATCCAAAGAGAGCTAGAATATAATCTGCACACAATCATCCAAAGAGAGCTAGAATATAATCTGCACACAATCATTCAAAGAGAGCTAGAATATAATCTGCACACAATCATTCAAAGAGAGCTAGAATATAATCTGCATACAATCATTCAAAGAGAGCTAGAATATAATTTAACACACGTCGCTGGGCTGGTTTTCAGGACCACTTTCTCCCTCATGTTTAGCCCCATTAGTTTTCAGATGTTAAGATGTTTGCCCCATTAGTTAGTCGTCACCTTTCGCCCCATTTCGTCGTCAATATTTAGACCTTTCGTGCTATTTAGGGGACGCTTTTTTCCCTGGCGAACGATAGTGAGCCTGTAATGTTGGAAGAACTGGCGTTCGGCCGGGACATTTTTCTACCGAAAAATTTACAAATTAATCTAGAAGGGGGATCTAATGGATGTTTTTTTTTTAATTTGAAGGAGGTCTAGGGAGGAAACAAATAAAATAATGAATAGCCTACATGCAAAAATCGCCCAAAAAGTGAACCATCCCGCCTTAAAGGGTTAAATCGTTTCAAGAGATCAACTTCCTTAATTAGAAATAGGAGAGGTCCACGATTGTTTATGAGTGACTGTACGGTCGCGCTAATAAGTTATGTCTCAGTTGTCATTACGTTTGGCGTGCTCTGTGCTCTATTAATGTCTGTCAGATGTTGAATAGGGTGGGTAAGTGTAGGAACATGTTTGTATATTTCACTTGATATGAAGAAATGGAGCTTAGATATTGCCGATACCAACTATTGATCAAAACATACTTGGTGCCGAGACATCATTTATTAGCCCGACTGTACCTGAGGAATGCTAAGGGAGCCCACCTCGCTTTTTTCTCTTTCTCTCCTTCTCTCTTTGGCTTGTATCCATTCGGCCCCATTCAGCCTACTGTTTTAAGACGTTTACCCCCATCCAGGTGTAAATATTTTTATGGCGAGTGGTAGCGAGCCATCATATATATATTTTTGTTTTGACAGCAAGCTAAATTTGTACATTTTTCGATAGAAAAATGTATCCGGCGAAGCCGGATTTCTCCATACAATGCTGGTTCGCTGTCGCTCGCCAGGAAGAAATCGACTATACCTTTCAAACGATCCAGTATAAATCCCCAAGACCCTCACTCCACCTCCCGTTTTCCCTCGCCAAAGTGAATATATAAATAAATATATGAATAAATACCAAAAATAATGGACTTGGTAATCTCAGTATTCATATCTTCTTATTTCTGAAATGTATGATCTAGATGTGTGTGAATTTGTATTTTGTTTGTGTGTGTTCAGTGTTTTCTGTTGTCCCTATTCTGGCTCTGTCTTGAGTCGCCCCCCCCCCCCTCCCCCTCCCCCCCCCCCCCCAAAAAAAAAAACCGGAAGAAAAACAAATAGGAAAAGTAGGGATTGGGCCTGAGTATATGAATGTTCAGAAGCATCAAACGTTCGTAATGTATTCTCCATAGGCTACTTGTTCTGCATATCCCGTTCTGTACCGGCGACGTCTTTTGTATTGTATTGAAGGTATATTTAGACGATTGCATGAAGCTTTAGAAGGATATATGGTAGCTAAACGAATCAATTGAGCTAGTCTTTTATGGGTAGACGTCCTTCCAAAGCTGAATACAATTGATAATTCATTGCCAGAATGTACTAAATAGAGTGTCACCGGTACTGAATGGGATATAATTGTTCTTAAGGGGGTCACCGGCTTTCTTTTTTATCTTTCTCTCCTTTTCTCTCTTTCCTTGGCTTGTATCCCTTCGGCCCCATTCGGCCAACTGTTTTAAGACGTTTATCCTCATCCAGGTGTCGATTTTTTCCTGGCGAGCGATAGCGAGCCAGCATTGTATGGAGAAATCCGGCTTCGCCGGAAAAATGTTTCTATCGAAAAATGTACAAATTTAGCTTACTGTTAAAACAAAAAATATATATGCTGGCTCGCTACCGCTTGCCAGGAAAATATTGACACCTGGATGGGGGTAAACGTCATAAAACAGTAGGCTGAATGGGGCCAAACGGATACAAGCCAAAGAGAGAGGGAGAGAAAGAGAAAAAAATCGGAGTGGGCTCCCTTCAAAGGGCCTAATATACAGTACAATATGCATATGCTGGTTCCCCCCTATTCCCACATTATTTACAATCCCTCTCTCAATCAATCCCCCTCTCCTTCCCCTTCGCTCTCTCTCTCTCTCTCTCTCTCTCTCTCTCTCTCTCTCTCTCTCTCTCTCTCTCTCTCTCTCTCTCTCTCTTTCTCTCTCTCTCTCTTTGTGCTTTCTCCTTTTCTATCCTTTCCTTCAACTTTCCTTTTCTATGGGATATGCCATTTCTACTAGAATTAAGTCCTGACCACCTCGTTTGGATCGGAAGGTCTGGGTGGCCAGTGTATCTATGTAAATCTATGCAAATCTCTCTCTCTCTCACTACTTTTCCCACACTGCATATCGTGTACACAATGCAGGCTAACCTCCCTCCTAAGGCTAATTATGGCAGTATATTGGGGACACCCTCTCCACGGAGCATACCTGCTTCCGCGGAGGGTCCAAGGTCCACGTAATTTTAGAGATCGACTATGAAATTTAAATATTTAAGTTAACTACTCGGTTTTAATGCACAAACAAGTGTATTAAATTACAAATTATTTTATTTTCATGCATTAAAGCAGAAAAGATTACTAATAAATAATATATATAATGGTGAAAATAGCGTTTAGCGTACGTCGTCTGCCGAGTCTTCGCCATGTAAACAAAAGATTTGGTCAATGACTTATTGACTATTATGATCTAAAACACATAATCCTCCCATATTAGTGCAAATGAACTGTATTTAGGTGTATAGGTCTACAAGATGTTATATTGGTTAGCTTTTATATAATAAGAATGGACAAGGTAGGCTATACATAAGCCTAGCCTAGGCCTAATCTTTCTTTCTACGCTAGGCCAAGGATTCTCCGATTTCTTGGGACACCTGTTATCAAGAATCGGAATTCAGAATATATTACAAAATTCCAAAACAACCAACAAATGAACATACATAATGCTATAATAGGCCTATTATTACTTACCTTTTTATTAGCCTAGCCTATAATGTGTAGCCAGGTAGCCTACTGTGTGGGACCTTAGCCTACTAGCCTAGGCCTATGCCAACATTTATTTTACAGGTTAACTTACCCTAGATTAGGCTGGGCTAGCCTAATATCCTTCTTGTCAAATTTATAGGGGAGGCCTAGGCCTATTATTCTAGTTTGACACTGGGTCGAAGTTATGATCTATTATTTAGGTTTAGGCCTAGCCAATAGGCTATTCGTTATATAAATTATATGATATATCATATACCGGTACTTCATAATTTCATTGGCATAGGACCTAGGCCTAGCCTAGCCTATGTTCAAACCGTTGGTAATTCATTTGGCCTATATTAGATAATTAGCCTATAGGGCCTACTCCCTAAATCAATAAAATTAAATTGGGTAGGGGCGCACGGTCGTCATGTTTACAACTTTAGGCTAGGCCTACTTAAATTGTGCGCTCACGTTTTTTTATTTTGTTTCTGTTATTTGCCCCCTGCTGGCAATAGATATGATGATGACAATATGTCATGGGGGGGATGAGGGGGGGCCCTCAAAGCCCTCAACCTATTATTGTATCCCACGGCAGTCAAAATAGCTGGGAACGTGATCACGAGCGTGCAAATATATGTTGTTGCTTTGGTGTCTTAAGATTGATGGATAATGTTTGTTTTACAATTTCTGACGGGGTTCACAAAATTACACGGGATGGATGTAGTTACCTGGTGTAGCACTACCAACATACAACATAAATCATCTATAAATACTTATAATAAAATAAATACTTATAAATCTATAATACTAGGTTAGGTTAGGTTAGGTTGTTTGGTTAGGGTAATTAATTTTTGTATCCAAAGGAAGTCAAAATAGACGGGAACATGATGGTGAGCGTCCGCGTAGTGTAAACAAGACGGGCGGTACACCCGGTAACTACATTCTTGCCAATGACACACCTAAAAAAATTGAAAACAAGGAAAACAAATATAAAATAGGCTATCCGGTACTTGTAAAAATCATCCCGTGTAAAACTGGAATTGTACCATTTAGGCAGTGGCTTGACTCTAGCTTCAGACCACCTCCACTGTTTTAGAAAGGCTATCAATAATAGTTTCCCGATCCCGACCAGTGACAATGACATAGCCTAGGCTTAGGCTAGGAGCTCTAGGTTATGTTTTGCACTCGCAAATTTATAGGCCAGGCTAGAGGCGGAACTTCAGACACCTGTTTCCAATATCAAACCTGGTTCTTCCCCCCCCCCCCCCCCCCCCCTCAAATAAAAACGGAAGATTTGACTGCTAAGCTTCCCATAGTTTTTCATATTGATTTTAGATAATTTTCATCATTAGATAAAATTAGTTGGGATGGATGTAGATTCCGGGCGTACGGTCATCATGTTTACATAGGGCGATCGCCGCGGTTAACTTAGCGTCTATTTTGACGGCGATTTGTTTTCGGTTATTTGCCCCCTGCTGGCAATATACAGTATATGATTATGACAATATGTCATGGGGGGGCTTTGTCCCCCCTCAACATATTATATCCAAAGGCAGTCAAAATAGACGGGAACATGATGGCAAAGGTCCGACGCCACTACGCGTAGTGTAAACAAGGCTGACGGTACGCCCGAACTCTACATTCTACCCAATTAGTTTTAATCCCCGTAAAATGTTTTTCTCCCATTATCCAACAATCTTGAAACACTCTGATGTATGTTATTTTCAGAGCAAAATAACAAAAACAAATTTACCTCGGGATAGAGGATGGGTTGAGGGGGGGCGTTACCCCCCATGACTTATTGAAATCAGCATCTATTTTGCCAGTAATGGGCTTAATAAGATTTTTAGGCAAGAATGTTAAGTGCGGGCGTACCGCCACCATTGTTTACACTATGCGGAGCGGTAGTGGACGCTTGCCATCATGTTCCCATCTATTTTGACTGCCTTTCGATACAATATGTTGAGGGGGCATTCACATAAATTATCATCATCATATAAATTGCCAGAAGGGGGCAAATAACCGAAAAAATCGCCGTCAAAATAGACGCTAACTTAACTATGGCGATCAACAAATGTAAACATGATGGCGGCGGTGGCGGTGACGTCGGACGTTTGCTATCATGTTCCCGTCTATTTGTAATGCCATTGGATACAGTACTATGTTGAGGTGGGGCTTTGCCCCCCTCACCCCCCCCCCCCTGACATATTGTCATCATCATATATATTGACCCCGGTCTCTGGGTCTTCTCCTGGGTGACCTGGATGTGTGTGAGTTTGTGCTTTTTATCTGTGTTTATTTGTTGTTTTATGTTGTTTTTGTGTTTTCCCTGTTCTTGCTCTGTCTTGAGTCGGCTACCCCCAAAATGGGGATTGGGCCTGAGCATATAGATAGATAGATAGATATATATTGACAGCAAGGGGCAAATAACAGAAAAAAAATCGCCGTCAAAATTGACGCGAAGTTACAGCAGAGATCGCCCTATGTAAACATGACGACTGACTGTACGCGCGAAAACTACATCCATCCTGATTTTTATCGCCAACAATAGGGAGAGTTTTTTGTATTTTTACAGTCCTTTATGTATTTAAAATGCCCCAGAATGAGAAGCCCACCACAGAAGCCACGAACGAACACCACACAGAAACACCAAAAGAAAGGTCCACAGAACGAAAGGACCAGCTGACCGAGCCAGCCATTTCAGACAGGCCCAAGCCCGCAGGGCTAAGCAGCTCATGGCCGCACCTTCTTTACCTTTTCTAAACTGACCATTTTTCCACACCTCACGTACACTAACCCCCTCGTGTCCTACACTCCTAACTACAAAGATGATGAACAGGAATATACATTCATATTAAAAACAACCATGCCCTGTCCCGACGTTGAGCCAATGCCAACACATCAGACAGCCATAATTATATCTATGTATGTTCTTGCATCCGAGAAGTAGATGTTATATATTTTAGAAGTTAAAACACCCACGATTGTCCCTAGACCTCTTATATCATTTTCCATGACGAGTATAGATATATGTAACCCGTGCTCAGTCGCCCCTTGCATTGTTCCTCTAGTAACTAAGTATTAATATTAACATTCCCTAACATCTTGTCTTGCCAGACTAAGCTTTATGAAGACCCATCGCCCCATAAATCTATGTATGCAATCCTTAGGTTAAGTATTTTTATCCGCCATTGTGTTCACCTTTTTCCATTTACTTTCCACAATTGTCATACGTCTTCCCCTTGCCTCCTTCGTATCCACAGCCCACACTACGCCAATTTACTTCGTGTCTTACACCTCTTACCCCAACCAGAGATTGTATAAGATAACCTGGTTACCAGTATCTGTCATAAGTACCCCGAAACAATAACTAAGTACCCCTACGAACTGCCGCTTTTGTTGGTATTTATATTTATATTTAATAGAAAACGCAGTTCCCAGGACCAACTAATAGTATCCATAACCCTCGGACTGATCACATAACTCTATCTTTTCCAGACTCTTATACCACCCCATAGTTGCATTCCCCGGTAGCATATTTTGGCTAACGTATTCTACTGCCTTTTCAAACTTTCCATATCAAGTGTAGCCTAATGCCACCCCCACGCCCAGGGACCTTAGGGGCAAAATTTCCCTGTAGCCCTTGAACTCTCCCCCCCTCTCAGTAAGAATTCCCGCGCTTCTCGACTCTTGTCCGACCTAGCCTCTCTCTCATACCTCTTGAAGATCCTTGAATTGTCCGTTGCTAACGCTCTCCAACCTTTTATATATATACTCCTATCCAGCCTACCTTCACTTAGTAGGCCAGAACAACATTAGAACTTTACTAGCCCCTTGCATGCCATCTATTCTCTTACAACACATTCACAACCCTGCACCCAATGGTCGTCGGTGCGAGGCTAGCCGCCCCGCCAGTTACTAACTTCTATTGCCATACTTCCAGATAAATGTGGCAGACTTAGCAACCCAGTCTCCACCACATCCAGCAAACTCTACAATTAACAACCAACCGAGTAAAACCAGCTAGCTAAGGCACCTTCGGTTTTGGTATTAAAGACACCCACATCTGTCTCATACACAGAGGGTTATTAAAAACACTGGTGATATGGCAAGCCCCTAGCCACAGCCGCCGGACGACGTTCACAGAGAGAGGGCGCCCAGCTCCCCCTTTTTTGCCCACCCGAGGAGGGAGACCCCCACCCCCGCGGAGGTATACCTGGCCCCTGTTTTGACTTTCGAGTCATTGCCAGGTAGCACAGGAATTCTTCCTATCAATGAACTAACCATGAATGACTAACACCTTTACTAACCTCTATTAACTCACAATAAACCATTTACCTTTCTTGCATGCTCTGATCACTAAATTAGCACCTCAGCTATACCATAGAATGAAGATTGAACAATCTAGAGAGACGTTCCTATCACAGCTGTCCCCATCCTCCTCGCAAAGTAGATCCAGTCTCTCTCCCCTAAATACGTCCAGTATAGCCAAAATAGTACCTCTTACTAAGGCTCAGTTATATGAAATATAAAGGCTTTCCTATAGCCCTGTGCCACAACAGTAAATACCATCTTACCTAGTCTCCATTTCTATTGAGAGCTCAATTAAGTTCATAAGACTCGAGATTCCTACTGTCTACAGGGTCCAGAACCGAGCCTATAAATCTAACTCCCGCCCCCAGTCAAATCAGTTGAAAGCTAGACACCAACCAGGGGTCACTACCCTGCAGTTAACCTCTAGCTCTGCCCTTGTGTTGTTCCGGAGTGAGATCCCAGAACCGGCAGACTCCGTGGCAGATTTGGATAGAAGGACCTGCCCACGTATTTAAGAACTTCACACATATGGCCACCCTGGACGGCCGCGGAACCAGTCGTTAGCCCCCAACATCATGGACGCAAGATAACCAGGACCAGACCCATCAGATACTACCCAAGATTCTCTTTAGCAGTACTACATCTTACTGTGCTGTTTAGAGATTTCACTAATTAAATATTTCTACGAAGTGGCTAAGACCTTGCCCAGTGTAATACAGACTTAACCATTCCATTTGGGACGTACTAAGCGATCAGTGCTCATTAATTAACAGGCGACCTTGACTCTCGTAATTACCTTGTACAGAGCAAGAAGCTGTGCAGGGGAAAAGAACCCCCTAAGGCGGTTGAGCACACCCAGCTTCTGGGAGGCTGCCTTAGCAAGACTGGTAATATGGTCCTTCCAAATGAGAGCAGAAGAAAAAGAGACACCAAGAATATTGAGAGAAGATGAAGGGTTGATTTTTGTATTGTTGAAGAATAAGGGATAGTCCGCTGGGAGATCCTGACGGGTAGATAGATGGAGAAATGACATATTGACATAATCATATAGGCTATATTACCAGCAGGGGGCAAATAACCGAAAAAAATCGCCATCAAAATAGACGCGAACTTAACCATGGCGATCGACAAATGTAAACATGACGGCGGCGGGGGAGGCGTCGGCCGATTGCAGTCAAGTTGCCATCTATTTTGAATGCCATTGGATACAATAATATGTTGAGGGGGGGCAATCCCTCACCCCCTCATGATATATTGTCATCATTATATATATTGCCAGCAGGGGGCAAATAACAGAAAAAATCGCCGTCAAAATAGACGCAAAGTTAACCGCGGCGATCGCCCTATGTAAAAATGACTACCGTACGCCCGGGAACTACATCCATCCCCTCCTATCTCTCGCCGTTACATCCAATCACTCTTAGACAACACGCATCTGCAGGCACGACCTCCCAAAATCCATCCTTCTGAATCCTCCATTCCTCGCGAGGACAGAGTCCACCTCGCCAGGTTGAGATGTGGGCACCATCCAGCTCTTCTGAGCTATCAGAAGAGACGGGACGACTCCGTCGACGACATCTGCCCGGGTTGTAACACAGCACCCCATACCATTAAACACATTGTAGAAGACTGCATTTCACATAATCACTTACGCCAACAACAATCTACACTCCTTGAGAGCCCTGTGAGAAAGCCCGTCCCATGGCCTTACTTAGGTACTATGGGCTGTCCGGCCAGGCAGCTTAGGGAACGACAACAACAACATCAACAACCATATTGGTTAATACTGTATTAGGAACCGATAATAAAATTAATCCTGCAACAATGGAAATTGAATTATGATGGAAATTCAACCAGTAATGAATCTAACCAAGTCTAATCCATTTTACAGTAGGTTAGGTTAGAGTAGAAAGGTAACATGTATAACTGTTACATACTAGTACTTGATAATGACAGTATTGGTAACCTTATTCACAAGGCAAAAAACAAATACTGTACTAAATACAGTACAGGACAGTACTGTATAGCCACCCAGTCTGGAAATTAAATAAATACAATCCTCACCTCAGTTTTGTCTGTTCTTTGCTTGACAAAAATCAAAGTGATAGTCCGGACATTGACGCTTTCTTTCAAAAAGAGAGAAATATCTGTATACCATCTTTCAGACAATTTCCCCAGTCTTTCAGACTTCTACCATAGTTTTTTGAGCTTGGTTTGAATGGCATACGGCACAATCACATCGGATGGTAATGATTGTAGGGCCCATTGGGTTAAGCACTTAAAGCAGTTGCACAGTTGCTCAGTTAAGTTCTGTTCTTTGTTTTAATCTAAGGTATGAAAGTAAAATTAGTAAGAATGAATTGCAAGTGTGGTTTTTCTTATCATTAGTTGACTAATCAGATGAGTTAATCACTACATAAGAAACTACACTCTTAATTTAATCATATGCATTATATTTCCATATATAAAATCACAGAGAGGAACAGAAGTTCTGTGGGTAACTGTGGTAACAATTTAAACCAGTAAATGAACAGGCATTGGTTCCAGATTCTCCAATCAACAAAGACTCGCCCTCCTTTACGGAGGTGAGACTGTGGTTAGGATGAGGGTGGGAAGGCTCCTGATATCTGGCCTATCTGGAGAACTATTGAAAGCCGGGGTCGTGGCTTTGATCCATGAGTTGCATGCAGTTCTGTCTGCTGTCTGGCAAACTGGTACCATTCCTCTTGACTGGAAAAGGGGCTTGATCATCCCTATCTGGAAAGGAAAATGGGCCAACAGGACTGCAATAACTACCGTGGGGTCACGCTGCTTAGTGTGCTAGGCCATTTTTGGCTCATATACTACTGAGAAAAATTCGGAGTCCCCTCCTAATAGTCAGAGACATGAGAAATCTGCTTTCACACCCAAGAAGTCAACGATTGACCGAATCCTGGCACTCAAGGTCCTTGTGGAACGCCAGCTTGAGTTTCAAGAGGGGTTGCTTGCAGTCTATTTGTCGATCTCAAAATGGCATTTGACTCTGTGCATCAGGAAGCACTGTGAGAACCTCTCCCTTGTATTGCCAGCAGTTTTGGCAACTACTTCAATGGAAATACAATGCAGAAAATCACTTGAGCATAATTATAGCCCAAGTGGAGTACTGTACTTTTGTTGGTGTAGTGGTGAGTGTTCCCCTAGTGAGCATGGGGACCCGGGTTCGAATCCTGGACCGTCCTGGTGGTCACTCCACAAAACATTGTGGGGGATAATTTCGAACTGTATGTAATAAAGTTTAGGTGTATAGGTTGAATTGTAAATAGTCATAAAAGTACAGTAGTTGTAGAGTTAGCAAAAATAGTATGGTGTAAAATTGAGGTTCCTAAACAGACTTCGTAGGATACCAGCAGTGATTACTGATCTGGTGTTCGAACTTCCTACATGAACTGGCGTCAAGTGTGGTTAGTAGGCCTCCCCCGTTTTCAATGTAAACTCAGGAGTGAGGCAGGGATGTGTGCTGGCACCCTCACTTTTCAACACTTGTCTGGATTAAATAATGGGCCGGACAATTAGTCATGGTTAATACTGAAGCATCGATCGACAATATTAAGATCACTGACCTTGACATTTCTGATGATGCAGTGATTTTGGTGGAGTCGCTTGAGATTCTCATACTAGCTCTCGAATCACTACCTGAGGAGTCGGAGCCCCTCGGTCTAAGGGTCTCTTGGTCTAAGACTAAAGTTTAATCTTTCAGTGACTTGTTGGGCGAAGCAGTACAGTCTGTACAAGCATGCGGCGAGAATGTAGAAGTCTTGGATAAATTAACTTATTTTGGTAGGGAGATTCATAATGGTGTTTGGATCAGGCCACAATGTCCATCGCATCGGCCAAGCATGCAGTGGTATGGATTCTCTCAACAAGTTTATATGGGTATTGCGATACATGTGCAGAAGGATTAATTTGAGGATCTTCAAAACACTGGTGCTCCCTGTCTTGCTATAGTCCTTCTATTTTATTAGGGTCATTTGGGTGTGGTCCACTTGGGGCATCAGATAAAGGCAGAATTGTCACGTTTAGGATAACCAGATAATGGGACACTTTCTCGGGTACACTCGTACCCTAGGTCAGGTCAATCCATTTACCAGTAGCAACATCGCCTAAGCAACGTTGCCATTTTTATACAAATTATTTGCATTTATCCTTAAATTTGTTTTCACATTCTTAAAACCATACAACTTTTATTTTATTTAATCTATACAGAGTATTGATAACCCCTTTCTAAGTTGTTAATAGTTTAAATGTGAGATTTGTTATTAAGAATTTAAGATTTGGCAAGTCTGCCTTTATCAGATACCTGACCTGACAACGCCCAAACGGCTTTTACAAAATAGAAGGACTATATATAGTTGCAAGACATGGACACTTAACGGTCATTTGGAAAGACGCATTTGCTTCTTTGGTACCAAGTGTTTACGCATGATCATGGGGTATCGCTGGTACGACCACATATCATACCAGCACATACTCTCAAACTTACTCAAGATATTCTTGATGCGTAATCCATGAATGCCAGCTTTGGCTATATGGGCACAAGGCCCAACTCCCTTGAAGTCAACCCTGCTCATGCGGTGGTTTTGGTGGGTGACAACCTTGAGTGGAGAATACCTCGGCAAAGACCATGTGATTCATGGTTAAGAAAAGACAATCATTCATGTTGTGGGGTGCTTGGGGTGGACCGAATCACGGCTTGGGAACTCACCTGAAGAGACGCACGGGAATGGAGTTGGAGAGTGAGTGCAGCTAAGCGACACCGCAACGTAAGCCCCCATTGAGTTTCGGACTTGTTCAGAAGACTTAAGAAAATAATTAGGAAATTTACCGGTATCAGTACCTAATAACACCAAATTTAAGATAAATTTAGTTAGGTTACAGGTTAGGTTGCAGGAGGGGGAAATCAAGGAAGAGTTCAGGAGAGCAGTAGAAAGACGACTAGGTAGATTTGACCTGGAAGGTATGGAGAAGGTGTTTAATGAAGTGTTTAATGAAGAGATCTGTGCAGCATGTGAGGAGATATGTAGAGTAAGGAGAAGAGGGAGGGGAGTGAAGGGTACAGCATGGTGGACAGAAGAGGTAAACATACCTGTGGAAGACAAGAAGAAAGCTTATAGAAAGTGGTTGGGTAGTACAGTAGAGGGAATGCAGATTTGGAGAGACAGAAAAGAGCGAGGTACTTGGAGAAAAAGAGAGCAGTGAAGGAAAGTAAGATAAGAGTAGATGAGGAATTTGGAAGGAATCTGAGTGTAAATTGTAGGGAGTGTAAGAAACTATTCTGGGAAGAAGTCAAGAAAGTTAGGGAAGGTAGCAAGTGTTACGACTGGGGTTCAAATATATCAGGGCTCTTATTCATTGGACTAGTAATGGCATAAATGTTACAACGGAAAGCGCTAGCTCCAACCTCTGAAGTATATTCCCAGTGAACAAAGAACACAAATACTCTACAGAGTTCTATATGCAATAATAGGCTATCAAACTCTCAATAAATGTGCGTCTACTCTAGGCTTAATGTCATGTGAAAACAGCCTATTACTACCTATAACCGAAGGTGCTTGGTTATGGTATGCAAAGTAAGGTGGTAAGGGAAGTTACAGCTTACGTTACTTTAATCAATAAATGTCAGGCACTCCTGCATGAAAGAAAGTGCACTAAAGTCCTTCAACACTAACGAGGAATCTTCTTTAAATGTTAGATGCTATAAAGATGCTCGTATCGGAAATGGAACCCAAAAAGGCAGGCAGTGGAACAATGCTCGTGCAGGCTATGCACACAAAAAGGCAGAATATATAATGCCGTCGGAGCCAAGAATATCCTAAACACTACAACACTAATAATAATCGCCACGACAATGCAGTATTCCTATCAACAAAAAGAGCCTAAGTCGTTTGTGTCTCAATACATCAAACTAGGCTGCGAAATGCTTGTGTAATAATAAAATGGGTATGCATAAAAAGAGTAATTAGGTTAATATACTTAATGTCTACTGTGACTGATAAAGTCTAGCTAGAGTCAATGATACGAGATACTGGTGCGCATGGCATGCTGCATAGCCTAGTGCAAATCTCAAGTCTGTGCGTCAAATATTACGTTATAATGAAGGGTAGCTCTCTTGAGAAACCTTAATACCGAAGTATTAAGCGTTCTCCTGGCGTACCTCAAAGACAAACAATCGAGACTAGAACAGTGCAGAATGGTATAGGCAAAAAACCCTCATTCGTGCATGCTCTACTCTCAATGGCACACAGACTAGAATTTACTCAATCAACTCCAGTTCTCAGGTATGTCGTGTCGCTTTTAACTGAAGCCAGCACTCATAGGAAACAATACCTTTAATATCAGACTCCTAGTCTAGCATTATCTAATCCAGCACAACACTAATAATTATAGGAAGCGGCAATATGAAAGCCAACCAATGTTTCGTGATCCACTTATCTTAACAACTAACATACATAGGCTATATCAGACCTTAACACACAATACAACTGGCCAGCATGAAGCTGATTTTGCAGAGTTAACCAGAGGGGGTATAATATTAATAAAAGGTGGTGAAAGATATGGAAAATGAGAGAGATAGGCAGAGGAAAAGATTCTCAGGTACGGAGTGGGGATAAATAGCAAGGGAAAAAAGATGGGTGTGTTCTAGAAACAGAACAGATCTGAGGGAGAGAGTGGCGAGGAACTGTATATATACTCGCACTAGCTCGAGCCGCGTGGGAAAAAAGCGGTTACAAGTAAATCTAGCCACTAACAGAGCTCGCAGCATGGTAAGGACCTCCCTCCACCAACCCCCGCGAGGCAGCCAGCCGTGACGTCATCGAGCGGGACAAAAAACACTGCGCGCCCCCTCTCACTCTGTTCTACTCTCTCTCTCTCTCCCAGATCCCATCATTACTAGTTAATGATAAAATATATACTTTACAATTAAATATATAAAGCCTTGACATGGGTGAAAACAAAGAGCCTTTCTGAACTGCCCATGACACGAACTTTCATATGAAATAAAGCACACTCTAATACATAAACTGTAGCCCCATCCACTGCCCTGGCGATCCTAGTGAGTCACTGTAGGACAAGCCATGCGGTTCTAACGGAGTGGTCAACGTCACCCC
>JBAKBP010029944.1:0-26416 GCA_037953745.1 Lithodes maja | reverse complement strand
GGAGGGATGTCCAAGGGGAGCTGATTTCCTGGGTGTTGCGTGGGCGACATGGGGTTTCGGAGGAGAGGGCGTTTGGGGGGGTTCCTCCCCAGATCCCCTCTCACTCGACTCCCACAGTGCCGTCCACTCAGTTGCCGGAGGTTAGCACTCTCCCACAGAGGGATGAGCATTGGAAGATTGGAGTGCCCTCGGGCGGTGCGTATGGTGGTTCCCCAGTTCTTGCCCCCCCTCCTTCAGTAGTGGCAGCTCCCTCTTCCGGCCTGTCTCCTGAGATGATATTTAAACTCGAGCTTGCTAAAATGGAGAATGAGGCTAGGAAGCAGGAGATGGAGAATGAGTCTAGGAGGCAGGAGATGGAGAATGAGTCTAGGAGGCATGAGAAGGAGATTGAGTCTAGGAAGCAGGAGAAGGAGATTGAGGCTGAGACTAGGAGGCATGAGGCTGAGCTTAGATACGACTCAGAGAAATATTGTGCTCAAATAGATTTAGATAAGACTCGTGCAGAGTCGACAGGGATTCGGATGGGCCGTGAGGGCCAAGTAAGAGAACAGTCCTTGTCCCACTTAGTCAAATTGGTGCCGGCATTTAGTGAAACTGAAGTCACAGAATTTTTTAATCGTTTTGAGAAGAAGTGTAGGGAGCATAATTGGCCTGAAGAGAAGTGGGCAGCTCTGGTCTCCTCAAGACTTACGGGTAAGGGTCTGAAGGCTTATGATGCACTGCCTTTAGAGTCTTGCATTGACTACCCAGTATTGAAGAGAGCTGTCCTACGGGCATACGAGTTGCAACCAGAAACATATCGATTGAAGTTTCGGGGTGTTACAAAGACTAGGGAGGCGACCTTTCTTGAACATGCCCGGGACTTAAAAGATGCACTTACAAACTGGACACGTTCTGAGAAAGCTGAGACGGCCGAACAGTTGACGGAGCTGTTTCTGCTCGAGCAGTTTTATAAGTGTACAGGTGCAGAAATGACTTTAACTATTAAAGAAAAGAATCCAAAAACTCTACAGGAGGCAGCTGAGATGGCTGACCTCCGGCTATCATTAATTCGTGGGTGCGGGTCTGCCCAGCGTAGTGAGGCAGGTAACAAGGGGCGTGACACCCCACCCCCCCGAGTTAGTAATATATCTTATGCAAACAAGTACAAGAGTTATGATACCAAGACTGACCACAAGACTAGCACCGTCCCATTTAAGAAGGGGCCGGGCCCTTCCCAGTACCAAGGGAAGCCCAAAGGGGAGTTAGAGTGTTATCAATGTCATAAAAAGGGGCACTTTGCAAGAGTCTGTCCTAGCAAACCACCTACAGCAGCTGTGTCTTTGGCCTGCAACATTGGTGTGTCTCTGAAGCCTTCTGAGTTTGCCCGGGGCAGTTCGTCAGAGGCTGAGGCACAGCCAATGCAGAAGCACCTGGGAGGCTCGAACCCTGCTCAGGATGTTTTTTGCGACCATAGAGGACGGGGTTGCGTGATGTGGGCGGGGCGCAAGCATGGAGTAGAGGTCTTGCGTGATACAGGTGCTTCCCAGACTTTGATGAAAAACTTGACTGGCTACCCTATAAATGCGGCTCGGGTGGTGGTGGTGCAGGGTATTAATGCAACTCGGTCATACCCGCTGGTGCGGTTGGAGTTGGAGGTGGATGGTGTGGCACGTGAATTGGATGTTGGGATTGTGGAGAAACTGCCAGTGGAGGGCGTCGACCTTCTTCTCGGCAACGACTTTGCAATGCCCGCTTCTGAGGTTCTACCCTTAGTCGTTGCCGAGAGGCCGGCCGACGTGAGTAGGGAAGAGCGAGAGTGGGTCGAGCGGTGCCAGGCACAACCCATGGCGTGTGCTGTCACCCGAGCTCGGGCAGCTAAAGTGTCACAGCCTAGTCCTCCGTCTTCAGACCAGCAGAGGAACGATCAACAGGAGGAGGCTAAAGCTGGAGTTGGTTTTAAGAGTTTTGACTCGGCGGCTCTCCTGGGTGATTCAGTATTAGCACCATTACTTAGTTCTGGAGTAGCCCCTGGGCCTGTCATCGAGAGTGACGAGGCTGGGCATGACGAGTCTCCACGACAGCAACGTTATGAACATCGAGAGAGACAGAGGGAGCAGCTCAGTATCGGGGAGGGTCATGCATTGCTCCGGGAGCAGTTAGATCGCTTGGCACCCTCAGATATACGTCGGTTGCAGCTGGAGGACCCTGAGCTCCAAACGTGTGCTAATGGAGCTGTGGAGCTCGACGAGGACGGTGATGCACAGCCGGGAGATTTTTTTTATTTAGATGGCATCCTGTATCGGCGTTTTCAAGACCCTAACCGTAGCTGGAAGATGGGGTCCGGGGTAGTGGACCAGTTGATGGTGCCGCGGGAGTGCAGGGATAGCCTACTGAGTTTGGCGCATGACACACCGCTGGCAGGACATTTGGGGGTAAGAAAAACGGTGGCGGCTTTGGGGAAGTTGTTTTGGTGGCCGGGGATGAAGTCTCATGTGCAGTCCTGGATAAACTCATGTGATATTTGTCAACGGGTCGGGAAACCAAACCAAGTTATTCCTAAAGCTCCGTTGCACCCTATTCCTGTAATTGGGCCACCTTTTAGTAAGATTGTTGTTGACATGGTTGGTCCCCTCCCTCCCACAAAGGCTGGTAATAAATTTTTGTTAACCATCATGGATGTTGCCACTAGATACCCCGATGCATACCCCATGAAAAACGGCATGGCTAAGACGGTAGTCAGTAACTTGTTGTGGTACTTTTCAAGGTACGGGTACCCGGAGGAGATTCAGTCTGATCAGGGGTCCAATTTCACCTCCAATCTCTTTAAGCAAACAATGCAACAGCATGGAATACGGGCGGTGGTATCGTCAGCGTATCACCCTGAGAGCCAAGGGGTGCTTGAGCGGTGGCATGCCACCCTTAAAAGCATGCTCAGGTGTTATTGTGCTGATAACGGAAGAGATTGGGATCTTGGATTGCCGTATGTACTGTTTGCTGCTCGGGAAGTGCCTGGTGAGAGCCTGGGATTTAGTCCAAACGAGCTGATTTTTGGACACCGAGTCAGGGGCCCCCTTAATATGCTGCGGGAAATTTGGGAAGGAACTGTGCCGCCTTGTTCCTTGTTGAAGTATGTGTTTGAAAGCCGTGAGCGCATGCTTAAGAGTCTGGAGATGGCAGGTCGGAATTTAACAGGGTCACAAGCTTTAATGAAGGACAGGTATGATCGCAAAGTGAAGCTCCGGGAGTTCATTGTGGGACAGGAGGTGTTGATTTTGTTGCCTTTGGTGGGTAACCCCTTGTCGGCGAAGTATACTGGACCCTATAAAATTGTGGAGAAAATTTCGGACCTAGATTACCTTGTTGCCACTCCAGACAGGAGGAAGAAGAATCAGTTATGTCACGTGAACCTGATAAAAGAGTATGTGAGGCGCCCCTCTGAGCCTCTCACTGTCCCTGTGTTGGCTTGTTGCGGCCGTGGTGGAGAAGGAGAGGGGGACAGTCAAGCTTCAGAGGAGGATAGCTGGGATCACCATGTTTCAGCGGATCAGTGGGCGGGGAACTCGAGCCTAAGGGCTGACGAGGCTATAGCCCATTTGCCTGAGCCGCAATTTGAAGCTATCCGTCAGTTGCTCGGTTTATACCCCACTGTATTCGCTGAACATCCAGGCCTCACTACTCAGGCTATGCATGATGTTGACGTGGGGCACCATCTACCCTTTAAGTCAATCCCATACCGTGTGCCCCCCATAAAACTACCCGCTCTGAGGGATGAGTTGGAGTATATGCTCGGTAGAGGGTTGATAGAGAAAGGTACCGTTAAATGGACTTCCCCCGTAACACTGCAGCCTAAACCAGATGGCAAGGTACGCTTCTGTATTGATTTCCGTAGGCTAAACGGTTTGACTCCAACTAACCCATATCCTCTTCCTCGGGTTGATGATAGTGTTGATAAAATTGGTAATGCTCGGTTTTTGTCTAAAGTTGATTTAGTAAAAGGTTACTGGCAAGTACCTTTGTCCGAGCGCGCTAAAGAGGTATGTGGTTTTGTGGTGGACGGGAGTACTTACCGGTGTAATGTTATGCCCTACGGACTTAAGAATGCACCAGCAACGTTTCAGAACCTGATGAATGAAATTGTCAAGGACATTCCAAATTGCACCGTATACTTGGACGATGTAATCATTTATGATGACGACTTTGAGAGCCATTGTGAGCACCTGGAGACCTTGTTCCGGAAACTTAGTGAAGCATTTGCTGTGTACTCACCCGATACTCAGGGCCCCAGACTTTAACAGGCCTTTTCAGCTGGCAACAGATGCTAGTGGTGTAGGGGCTGGTGCCGTCTTGCTACAGACAGACAATGAAGGTGTGGAACACCCAGTAAGTTTCTTTTCTAAGAAGTTCAATGCTGCACAAAAGAACTACTCTACAATAGAAAAGGAATTACTGGCGATTGTGCTGTCACTCAGGCACTTTGAGGTGTATGTTCCAGCCTATGGCCCAGTCGTGGTTATCTACACTGATCATCACCCTTTGAGATTCCTAAATCAATTTCACAATCGCAATATGAGACTGACCCGGTGGTCATTGATGTTGCAGGAGTATAACCTGGACATCCGGCATATTGCGGGATGTGACAATGTGATTGCGGATTGTTTATCGAGGGTAGATGATCAGTCGTAGGCTATCACAGGTGTATGATCCCGAAGAGATTGACACACGGGTAGCCTCCTGCTTTGGTTTGAGTAGTATTTTGCGCTTGGTGCTTGTTGGCTCGCGGTTGTAGCCCAGCGTATTGGGTCGTAAAGCAGGATTGTTGAGCGTTTGGTATAGAAGAAAATAGGCTGCCCTTATAGTGCAGCCGGGAAAAAACATATTAAAATATAAAAATCATATAAAAACTCTTTCTTTTTGATATAGATAATTGTATAAGTTTGTCATAGCCTATAGTGTTTGAGTAGTCCACGAACTATCAAACGGCTGAGCTGCTGTAAGCTCGCTCTGGGAGCATGATATTATGTCTTTTACTATTGTTGGGAGGAGTTATGAAATGTGAATTTTTTTTTTATATAAGATGTGTTTTAGTGATAAACTCAGCGTTGTTTTAGTGCCATGCGGTCGCTGGGTGTGAGGGGTTTGATGGGGTTCTGTATATCAGATTTTAGCTCAGGGTTGAGCAAGTAAAATCTTGGGGGAGGTGTGACGCATGTCGAGTATGAGCATGCTGTACAGAACGCCCAGTCAGGCCCCACTCTCGCTAGGATCGTCAGGGCAGGAACTTTGGCTGTAGTCTGTGTAGAGTTTCCTAACTCAGTTTATGTGAACCGTTGTACTATAAGTATTATCATTATGTATTTTGTTTTCTTCTAAGTCAACGAGTTCTATTTTATATCATTAGTTATAAGTATTGTGTGTGGGACTTATATACAATGATGAGAGAGAGAGTTACGTAACGACGGCCAGTGAGCGCGCCACGAGGTGTGTAGGCCTCACTCCCTCCTCCCTCCCCCCTTCCTCCCTCTCAGCGCGTGGGAAGTTCTTTGTCGATCCCAGATTGAGAGAGAAGATGACGTCATGATTGCCAGTGGGCGGTCCTTAAGTAGTTTGAGATATGCCGCTAGAGGGCCGAGTATAAAAAGAGAGGTTCTTGCCACCATTCTTCAGAACTCATCAGGCAAAGCGACCTCTCATATCCCTTGCAACTATCCATATTCTTCCGACTGATGTGAACTTTCTCTACTCTCTGAACAGCCTATCTTCTTCGCTTCTCGTCCCTGTTTAACCTCCATGACCCCTTTGGTGCAGATTTAGTCAGCCAAAGTATTATCGCTTGAGTTCTCACGAGATAAGTGCCTGTTAGATAGCCTATTTTTGGAAGGGTTAACTAGAATAGGATTGATTGATGTTTGTTGCACTCGTATATGTATTTCCCTGTGTACTATTATTCATGTTCCTGTTTTCTGCTGGTTTAGGTAATGCTAGACTGGGATAGGGTTCCTCGAGTTGTGATTTCCTATGAGTGCTAGGTTGGTTGAACCAGCACAATTGCAACGGAGACGTGGGAAGCCTAGGGGGTCTTTTTGATTGTGTACCGTGGGAGTTTAGCACTGTGTTGCGAGTGAGGGCTTTTGCCTGTGCCACCCAACACTGTGCTATCTCATTTGCTTGACTTTGAGAGGATCGCCAGGAGAGAACCAGATACTAGTGATCTGGATCTCTCAAGAGAGCATCCCGTCAATTACCGTAATTTGGCCGCACAGTCTTAAGGACCTCGCTAGGCTACGAGCCGCTTGCTCAGCCATTGTCTCTTAACCTTAGATATCCCAGCTAGACTTTGCTCGACCAGCAGATACAGTATAGTATTGAAGCTTCTCCTTATGTATATTATTGTTTATGCACTATTGATTTCATGTGTGGCACGCGTAGCTACTTCAGAGATTAGTGGCCCACGAGCACAATCTTAGTAGGCTATTGCCAGTGCATTGTCGGAGTACTTCTTCTTAATGTTTGCCATATCCTATTGCTTATTCTTATAATTCTTCTTATGTCAATTCAAAGCCTTTAATTACCAGTGAGTTATTCATTAAATTGCTGTTCAAAATCCGATACTTACTTCTTATGAGTATTCGAGAAGCATCTAACTTATCAGAAGATTCCTTGCTTGATGCTCGAGGACTATTGTTTAACGTAACGTAATAGTGCCGATCCGAAGTAGAGGGTGGAGGACTTCTTAAGTTCTTAGTTCAAGGGTGGATTACTTCAGCTTCGGCCAACACTATTCTTTAGTGTTGTAGTACTTTCTTCTTTGTTTGATTGTTGACCAGACTAGATAACTCCCGTCTTGTTATTAGTCTGTTGTGTGAAACGCTAGTACCGAGTTCTTGTATACCCCGTTATAGCAGATAGAACTCTGGAGGGTAGTGGCGTTTTTTGTTCGGCTGGCAGTACTCTGGGGTTGGGATCGTGTGTTTCCGTTGTGGCAGCAAGCCATACTCGAGTCCTGTGTAAGAGCCCTAGTGTACCCGAGTGCCCGGTCGTAACAGGTGGAAAAGTATGCAAAAATCCACTGTGGTACTGTACTCAGCCTGAAAAGGCCAGGACAGCTAACCACAGCAGAAGCTTGCCCCAAGCCTGCCCCCTGCCGGAGAGAGTGCTAGACCTGTGGTGCCCTCTGAAGTCTGGAACCTGAAGTCCTGCTCGAGTGACGCCCTACCCCCCTGAAGTGCTGCTCGACAAACCTACGATCTACGTCGGCCAGCCTTGCTATCTCTCTACCCTCCAACATTACCCTAAGTGTCTCTGTATATCTTACGTTGTGATTATTGTTGTCAAGGTATAGGTTAAAATATGTGAATTGTGTAAGCGTGATATTATAGTTAGATCTGTGCCCAAGATCTTTAATTGCGTATGTGTTAATCCTTCTGAAACTGATATTCACTCTTAACTAGATCTGTGTTCAAGATCCTAGATTCATCTGATTTAAATATCCTATACAACGTCCTACGCATACGTTATATACTCGTGTTAATTAATTCATCTCGCCATGCACTCACAGATTTTCCTAGCATATGATTGTATTCTGTTATTTATGTTACAAGTTGAGGTCGAAGTGTATTTCGTGTTTTGATTCCCCTTCTTAACTCATAACTTATTACCTAAAACCTACGCCCAATTTCATAATTAATTTATCTCAGTCTCCGTTGTGAAGTTCTATCATTCACTTAACATAGATACTTTCCCAGCCCCCATATTTACGTGCAATTACTTAATTGTTTTTGTTATTATTTTATGAACTAGTATTACCGTTCATTTGATTACTTCATTTGATTACATTTTTCTACCGAAAAATGTACAATGTAGATAATTCTGATTCTTACTGTCTAGGAACTCTAGCATTGCATAGTCGATTATCTAATTTTTCCATCAACTCGACTACACCGTTTATTAAGGTGAATTCTTATTAAGACTTAACTCGTTCAGACATCTTGTTATTACCCTTTTGAGTATTTCCCCAGTACAACTTCGTCTTGTGCGTCACTTTTAGCAAAATTAATATTGTATTAATTATCATTCACGCTATTATCATTATAAGCATTTCTAGGAGATCTGTTAACTAATCTCATTTGGTTAATTAGACGTTGTCTTTATATAAAATTAATAGATATTTCTCTCTAGTTGATTCATAATTGTATTCCTAACCTTACATCTGAATTCCTCGACCGAGTTCGTAATTATTGCAAACGTTCGATTGAAGTGAATATAAAATTCAAATCATGAATTACATAATTTGAGCTACGTACATAGTAAATTGTGAAAAGAATTAAACAATGCATTGCCCCAGTTTCATCATAATATCTCTGAGATTAAGTTCATATTTACACAAACTAGATTTGTATTTTCCAACCTCGCAGTAGAACGCATGACCTGACACGCTAGCTGATTAAAGGTCGCATTAACTTGAGAGCGTTTGCCTAGCTCAGGCGCGCGCGCCCCACTCGTACACCTCGCTTCCACTGCCTGTGTATTTATTTGAACTCTCAATTCATTTATCTTCCCCTTGTATCGAGATTGTATAATTACCTTTACTATTGTTTCATTCACGTAAGACACTCGACCCACATCATTATGATTATTAAGGCTTGATACTATAGGTCACGTGTTTATTTAATTGCATATTTCTTGCTTTGTTTATCACCACCACTGAAGTAAAATTTATCTCACTTTTAGTCTAGTCATTCTGGCGCAAATTTGGCCAAACCCATCACTAATTGCAAAAGAAACGAAACCAGTTTTATTTGGTAGACTGAGGAGTTAGAAATAACATATCAAAAATCCCACTTAGTTCAAATATTGGACCATGCTAAAGTTTACCATTGGAAATTGTATATCTATGAGCCAGTTTTCCTGCATACATCATGACACAACTCGGCCAATTTTCACAGTAGGAATCTAAAATTGGTACCTACACCTATAATTTCATAGCTAATCGTTCATAAAAACATGATTTCGAATGGATGCAGTCATAATTAAGGCCACTTTTAGAGGTAAGCCCATGGTTTTAACCCTTTCCCCACCAGCACGATAACCTAAGTCAACATGTCAGATGAGTGGCTTCATCACTAGCCCTTGGAATAAGAATTAGACATTTATCAACAGGTGGCAACATCCTTTAATGGTTACCTGGTGAGCCTGAATCGAAATCATCAGGAGTCTGGAAGCGAGACACCTAGAGTTGAGCGTGAAGTAGTCAGTGTTAGCGAGCGAGCAAGACAGTCATGCACATAGTGAAGTCTGAGTGGTATCCCAGAGTTATTGTATTATTATTGTATTGTTATTGTATTGTTGTTGACACTACTTTTTTTTCAGAGCTGGTATGGCTGAGTGTGTCTTCTGTAGTGAACCACTATCTAATGGATCCCCGGTAGTGACGCTGACTGAGAAAGGTTGTGAAGGAATTGCTAGTGCAGGAGCCGATGACAATGTACAGGTCGTGCCAGGTCAGCAGGTGCATACAAAGTGCTGAAGAGACTACAACAGAGATGATGGTAGACGTAAATGTATCTCATCAGCTGACAGACGTCTTAGTCTCTGCTCAACTGATCCAAAATTTAGTTATCAAGATCACTGTTTGTTCTGTGGAAATGGTGACCGATACCAAGGACGTCAGAAAGATCATGTCCTCGTGCCTGTCCGAACGTTCGACTTTCAGGACACTGTTAGGAAGAAATGCGGAGAACGTAATGATGAATGGGGAGAAACTGTGTTGTCAAGAAAAACTTTGTCCAAGATCTACATGCTGCCGATGCTATGTATCATCAGTCTTGTAATGTGAACTTTAGAACAATAAAACAAGTCCATGAATGCTTTCGAAGTGACGCTGCTCAATCCTCCAAGAGAAGGAAGGTTGGGCGGCCCATTGCTAGCGAAAGGGAGCAGGCTTTCTTGAAAGTGGTTGACAACCTTGAAGCGAATGATGAAGAACTTACCACTGTTCAAGATCTCATTTCACAAATGGCCAATGTCCTACAGAATTCGGAGATTGAGCCATATGGACAAACGCACATGAAAGAGAAACTCAAAGAACATTTTGGAGACAAAATTGTCATCACCGAGATCAATGGGAAGAAAAACATTAGTCAACCCAAAACTTCTGATACTGAGGCTGAAAAACTTTGGTTGATCGAGACAGCAGCAAAACTGGTAAAGTCTGACATAAAGACAGTAGTTCAAGACAAGGACATTAACCCTACCTTCATTGAAATGTCTTCTGTTGATATGACTTGTGCATTCTTACCCAACTCTTTGCAACATTTTTTGGACTGTCTTTTGGTCGGAACGGACAAGGATCTCAAGTCTCTAAGAGTGTCTTCAATTGGACAAGCAGTAATGCAGGCAACTAGGCCCAGAGTTCTTATAGCCCCATTGCAGTTAGGCCTAGGTGTGCAATTGCACTCACTTTAACGGGTATGACAGTGGACCAGCGCCAAAGGATGGCACCCAATTCAGAAGAACAGGATCGGCAGTAGTCAGAGATGTTCATGTGTCCCCGGGTATGCAACTCCAAATGAAGAAAGATGACTTCTTGGCCAGCAAAACCAACAAACAGAAGTTCATTAACATGCTGGGTAGTACCCTGGAGAAATCAGGTTGTGTAGTTCACCATGCAGATGGCGATACTGACATAGTTATTGTTTCCCATGCTCTGAAGGTTGCTGAGACATGTGACACTATCGTTGTTGGAGATGACACTGACCTTATGATACTATTGTGCCATCATGCCACTAGGAACCACAGGAGACTCTACTTCCATCCAGAGGCAAAGTCCGGACAACAGCAAAGGTACATGGACATCCATAAGGCAAGATCGGAGCTGGGAGAACAGGTGTGTCAAGACTTGCTGTTTGTCCATGCCATGTTAGGCTGCGACACTACTTCGAGAGTGTTTGGTATTGGTAAAGCTGTAGGATTGAAGCTGATCCATAAATATGAGACATTCATCCAGCAGGCAGTTGTCTTTAACAGAACAGGATGCACACAGAGTGAGATTGCTGCTGCTGGAGAAAAAGCTATCCTCTGTGTGTACAAAGCAAATGCCAAGATCAGTGACTTGAATGAACTGCGGCATCAGACATTCCTTCAACTGGTGAAGACAATAAAAAGGCAGTCCAACCTAAAAGTTTACCACCGACTTCAGCAGCCGCACAGTACCACAGTCACCGTGTATATCATCAGGTCCAAGCATGGAAAGAAGTACAGCTGGATGCTGATGAGTGGAGTTGGAAAATAGTTGACAGGCGAATGATACCAGTTCAAACTAGTCAGAATATTGCACCCAAGGAACTACTGGAGTTTGTCAGATGCCAGTGCAAGACTGGATGCAGCACCAATCACTGTGGGTGCAAAAAGGCGGGGTTACCATGCACTACTGCATGTGGAGAGTGCAGAGGTGTGTGTGAGAATGGAGGAGATGGTGAAGGGACTGAAATGAGTGCAGATGAGAATGACACCCAGTAGTGAGGACAACTGGGAAAAAACTATGGTCTGAACGTCGGTCTCAATGTCTCATGATATGGGTGATAACTTGATCAGTCTGTTGTAAACCTGGTGTCCTACGATATTTTGAGGTCAATGATGTATCTCTGTATGTCCTGCCTCATGAGGTTGGCAGATATTTATTCAGCAGAAAGGACCAAACACATTCAAATGAAGGTAGAAACTGTGGGTGACATTAGAGGTCAATGGACGGGGTAGGCCTATTCATGGTACTAGTGATTATCAACTGAAAACATAAACTTTTTCCCTCCTATTAAGGAGAAACTGTAATACCACATCAGCAATTCAACCATTTATGTCGTTAGTTACAGATTTATAGTAATTATATGTACTTTAATATGTGTGTCCTAATGTCGCCAGGGCCCTAACTATGAAATTTTGTTGAATGCAAAATAAACACTGTTCCAATACTTCGATTAATTGGAATTTTTAATATGTTATTTAGTACAGACCAAGACCCTAAATAAAGTTGGTTTTGTTTCTTTTGCAATTAGTGGTGGGTGAAACCCTAAGTTGACTGGATTATTGGTCTATTCTACTATTATATATTCGCTTCGTTACCTTATAATTCCCATAATTATTAAGATAATACTATAGCCTGAATTATTCCTATAAACCAAGCCAATAAGTGAAGATACTATTTCTATGCCTTTGAATAAACTTGTGTATATAATTCACATGTGTGTTGTTACTGAGTTCCGTAGTACCTAGTTTAATTATGAATTGTGATTTTTAGAACGTGTTCGGGAAGTTCCTGTTGGGATTATTTACGGTCTATAAGTCTAGATCTGGATTTTAGTAAAGACTATATCACGAGCTGTAAATATTATAGCCCGACATAACAAGAATATTATAGCCCGACATAACAAGAATATTATAGCCCGACATAGCAAGAATATTATAGCCCGACATAACAAGAATATTATAGCCCGACATAACAAGAATATTATAGCCCGACATAACAAGAATATTATAGCCCGATATAACAAGAATATTATAGCCCGACATAACAAGAATATTATAGCCCGACATAACAAGAATATTATAGCCCGACATAACAAGAATATTATAGCCCGACATAACAAGAACCGTGTTAGCGCGTGAAGGAGTACAGAGGAGTACAAAGGAAATCAAGCAACAACAGTTAGTGACCCTTCTAGGTTGCTTGTTCTCCAAAACACTGAGGATCAAGTGTCCAAACAGTGGTTTAGAGTGAGTAAGGGAACATTGGAAAGGGAATTACTGCCCTGGAACTAATGTCCGTGGCAGGATTAGGAAGTTAGTAGAGAAGAGATGGGTTAGTAACTGAGGTGGGATAAAATAAAGTTATTCATTTACAAACGCAGTCACTCGCGGGTTTGATGCGAGATATTTGTCTAGGTGGAGTTTAAATGAATCAACGGTGATGCAGTCTATAACGTTTCGGGGAAGCCCATTCCACAAGTTGACAACTCGATTGAAGAAGAAATTCTTAGATTTGTGCGAGTTAAAAGATTTACCAATAATTTTGCAACCGTTTCCCCGCGTGTAATTAGATTGGTCGATAGTGAAGTACTTACTACAGTTCATATTGTCGATGCCTTTGATGATTTTGAACACTTGAATTAAGTCACCTCTTAATCTGCGCTGGGTTAAAGGAAATATATTTAATTCTCTAAGACGCTCTTCGCATGGTTTGTTCTTTAGGCTAGGTATCATTTTGGTAACTCTACATTGAACTCGTTCTAGCTTGTTTATATCTTTTTGGTAATAAGGGCACCAGGATTGAACGCAGTTTTCCAGAAGAGGGCGGACTAAGGAATTGTAAGGGGTTAGGATAACTTCTTTGGATTTATGCTCAAATGACCTGCCTATAAAGCCAATTATTTTGTTTGCCTTCTTAACAAATTCTGAACATTGTTGACTCGGTTTTAGGTTACTCGATATTGTTACTCCCAGATCGGTTTCTCTGTTTACATTCTTAAGCTGAGTGCCATTCATCGAATAGTTTGCTTTCTCATTTAGGTATCCGATATGTAGTACTTTACATTTATCCGCATTGAAACTCATTTGCCAAATTTGGGCCCAACATGACAATTTATCTAGATTGTGTTGCATATCGTCAACTTGTTCTTTTGAGAGTACGCTATTTGCAATTTTTGTATCGTCAGCAAATTTTGAAATTGTACAGGTGAGACCCTCATCTATGTCGTTGATGTAAATTAGAAAGAGAATTGGTCGTAGTACCGACCCTGGGGTACCCCGCTACTTACATTGGTCCATTTAGATGCCTTACCGTTTATGACTACTCTTTGCTTTCTGTTGCTGAGCCAATTTTCTATCCATTTCAACACACCGTCTTGTATTCCATGCGCTTTTAGTTTTAGCAGTAAACGTTTTTGGGGAACTTTGTCAGAGGCCTTTTGAAAATCATGGTATATAATATCTACAGCTTTACTCTCATCGTAGAGGTTGAGGATATCGTGGAAGAAGTCTAAGAGGTTTGTTAAACAGGAACGTTTTTACGAAAGCAGTGTTGAGTATCTTTAAGTATGTTATTTTCCTCTAAGTGATTTAAGAGTCGGTCTCGTATGACCGTTTCTAGCATTTTACATACAACTGTGGTGAAGCTAATTGGACGATAGTTACTGGGTAGGGATTTGCTGCCTAGGATTTATTGAATAGTAATGTCAGTGGTTTGGAGAGCTCATCCTTAGCTTCCTTTAGAACTCTATGCGAGATTGTATCAGGTCCAGGCGTTTTATTTACCTTGAGTTTATCTAAACAATTCAATACTTCTCTCTCTGTAACGGTGATATTGCTTAGAACATCTGAATAACATAATAATTATCAATCTGAATCGGCGATAGTGTAGGGATATCACTGAGGTCTTCTGTTGTAAAAACTGATGCAAAGAAGGTATTGAGGGTACATTTGTACTTCGTCTTTGGTGTATTCTCCATTTTCATCGACAAACGGTCCAACAGTTGAAGTAACTACTTTTTTCTTTCTGATATAACTATAGAATTCTTTCGGGTTTGTTTTACTTTGATTCGCAATATGTAACTCTAAGGTCTTTTTACTTTGCTTAATTAACTTTTTGGCTTTGCGTCGTAGCTCTACAAATTTCACCCGTTCTTCGTCATTTTGTGAGGATTTTAATATATCATTAGCAAACAAAATTTAGCAAGCAGTCAGTTTGAAATATCTTTATTCCACCATTTGGGCTTATTATTATGGCCTGGACGCCGTATTTTCGATGGTATGCAGTCTTGCACTGCTTTTAGGGAAGTGGTTTCGAATAACTTCCAAGATGTATTTATGTCGTTATTGTTAATTAAAAAGCTCCAGTCAGTTTCATTAAACATAGAGATACAGAAGATCTTCTTCCTTCTGTAAAGGAGATAGAAGAACAGCGATAATATGAAAGGTAGAAGGAAATTCAAGACAAGAGAATACTAAAATGATAAAACAAGATGAAACAAATTGGGAAGAAGAGAGGACAAGATGAATAACACAATCATTGCAGAACTAAGGGGAAAGATAAAGACAGTGAAATAAAAGCACATATGGAGTAAACAATAATGAATCACAAGATAAATAGAAAGATAATGAACGTCACAAGACAATATATCTGCGTAAAGAGGTGTGTTGGAAAAGATGAAAGGTAATGCTAGAAAATATAACAATAAAAAATCGCCAAATAAAAACAAATACTATTATGTAAAACCTGTGTAAGAGAGAGTCTGTGGGTTGGAGTTGGAAAGGTAATGTGGACAAAGTAAGGTCTGGTTTAATATGGGATGCAAAATAGTATAATATACCCTGCGTATTTCCCTACTGGCTGCAAGAAGAGAGAGCGAGTGAGTGAGAAAGTAAATCAAACACATAACTACATGCATACACATTACGTACTCGTATATATTAAACACACACATGAAACTAAAGTATATTAATACGAACATAAGATAATATACTAATGTACCGGTCCGTAAACTAATCAAAAAAGACAAAAACACAAAATGATCGATAAAGGTACATAAATATATATATAGACAGACAGAGAAGCAAGCAGGAAAAACGACAGACGATAAAAATTGATAAACCGAAAACCTTAAATAACGTAAAATAAAAGATTGGGCGACAAGAAAAAGTGCGAGAAATAACACATAAAATAAAAGGTGAAGAGTTAACCGTCTTTCACGTCGGTTAACCCTTCACCTTCAGGCTGGAGCCATCAAAGACCACTATCTCACCCCTAACCACCCTCACCTCACACGCAACGAGTTAGAGAAACACACCACCATACTCGATAAAGAAAGTGACCCAAGGAGATTACCTATACTCGAAGCTTTATATATCCAAGCCTTACATCCCAACATCAACAACCAAACTCTGGATCTTCAGATCCTTCCTTCTGCCAAAAGGCACTTTCTTACAGGACCTAACACCCCCCCTCGCCCCCCGGTGCCCTTGATGCAGCCCCCCGCGCTACCTCCTTCAGCTTCGTCTTCCACAGGCGCCACACAACTTAGGCCACGCCCCTCGACACGCAGCCAATCAGCTTTGACCCCACCAACCGACCACCATCCCGCATCCAGTGCGCATGCGTGAAGCGGTTCTCCCTTTCTCTCTCCTAGAATACCCCTCCACCAATAGCAGACTTTTGCCCCCTGATTTTCGCCTCCTCTGATCCTCCACCCTCTATATATACCCTTCCTGTTTACCTTTTATATAATTCCATCCTTACTTGATAATACTGGTTGTCCAGTGAAAGGTGTCGTATATCCTGTATCTTCATGTACATTAATGTAACCCTGTACCACAATGAATTTTACTCATCTCCTTCATCTACTTCCTGCCACCCAGCGAAAACTTATCAGAGACCTGGAAACTTTGAATAATAAAATTTCCAACGCAGAATTTGCATTTCTTTCAACCTCGTATGTATTAAAGAAAAACAAAATATATATATATATATATATATACATACAAAGGAGTACAAAGGAGTACAAAGGAAATCAAGCAACATCAGATCTAGTGACCCTTCTAGGTTGCTTGTCCTCCAAAACACTGAGGATCAAGTGTCCAAACAGTGGTTTAGAGTGGGTGAGGGAATATTGGAAAGGGAATTACTGCCCTGGAACTAATGTCCGTGGCAGGATTAGGAAGTTAGTAGGGGACATATGGGTTAGTAACTGAGGGGGGGATAAAAATAAAGTTATTAATTTACAAATGCAGTCAGTCGCGGGTTTGATGCGAGATATTTGTCTAGGCGGAGTTTAAATGAATCAACGGTGATGCAGTCTATAACGTTTCGGGGAAGCCCATTCCACAAGTTGACAACTCGATTGAAGAAGAAATTCTTAGATTCGTGTGAGTTAAAAGATTTACCAATAATTTTGCAACCGTTTCCCCGCGTGTAATTAGATTGGTCGATAGTGAAGTACTTACTACAGTTCATATTGTCGATGCCTTTGATGATTTTGAACACTTGAATTAAGTCACCTCTTAATCTGTGCTGGGTTAAAGGAAATTTGATTTAATTCTCTAAGACGCTCTTCGTATGGTTTGTTCTTTAGGATAGGTATCATTTTGGTAACTCTACGTTGAACTCGTTCTAGCTTGTTTATATCTTTTTGGTAATAAGGGCACCAGGATTGAACGCAGTATTCCAGAAAAGGGCGGACTAAGGAATTATAAAGGGTTAGGATAACTTCTTTGGATTTATGCTCAAATGACCTGCCTATAAAGCCAATTATTTTGTTTGCCGTCTTAACAACTTCTGAACATTGTTGACTCGGTTTTAGGTTACTCGATATTGTTACTCCCAGATCGGTTTCTCTGTTTACATTATTAAGCTGAGTGTCATTCATCGAATAGTTTGCTTTCTCATCTAGGTATCCGATATGTAGTACTTTACATTTATCCGCATTGAAACTCATTTGCCAAATTTGGGCCCAACATGACAATTTATCTAGATTGTGTTGCATATCGTCAACTTGTTCTTTTGAGAGTACGCTATTTGCAATTTTTGTATCGTCAGCAAATTTTGAGATTGTACAGGTGAGACCCTCATCTATGTCGTTGATGTAAATTAGAAAGAGAATTGGTCCTAGTACCGATCCCTGGGGTACCCCGCTACTTACATTGGTCCATTTAGATGCCTTACCGTTTATGACTACTCTTTGCTTTCTGTCGTTGAGCCAATTTTCTATCCATTTCAACACACCGTCTTGTATTCCATGCGCTTTTAGTTTTGCAGTAAACCTTTGTGGGGAACTTTGTCAAAGGCCTTTTGAAAATCAAGGTATATAATATCTACAGCTTTACTCTCATCGTAGAGGTTGAGGATATCGTGGAAGAAGTCTAAGAGGTTTGTTAAACAGGAACTTTTTTTACGAAAGCCGTGTTGAGTATCTTAAAGTATGTTATTTTTCTCTAAGTGATTTACGAGTCTGTCTCGTATGACCGTTTCTAGCATTTTACATACAACTGAGGTTAAGCTAATTGGACGATAGTTACTGGGTAGGGATTTGCTGCCTTTTTTGAATATCGGTGTTACGTTGGCTAGCTTCCACTGATCAGGCATAGTTCCAGACTGCAAGGATTTATTGAATAGTAATGTCAGTGGTTTGGAGAGCTCATCCTTAGCTTCCTTTAGAACTCTATGCGAGATTGTATCAGGTCCAGGCGTTTTATTTACCTTGAGTTTATCTAAACAATTCAATACATCTCTCTCTGTAACGGTGATATTGCTTAGAACATCTGAATTATCAATCTGAATCGGCGATGGTGTAGGGATATCACCGAGGTCTTCTGTTGTAAAAACTGATGCAAAGAAGGTATTGAGGGCATGGCATTTGTCTTTGGTTTATTCTCCATTTTCATCGACTAATGGTCCAACAGTTGAAGTAACTACTTTTTTCTTTCTGATATAACTATAGAATTCTTTCGGGTTTGTTTTACTTTGATTCGCAATATGTAACTCTAAGGTCTTTTTACTTTGCTTAATTAACGTTTTGGCTTTGCGTCGTAGCTCTACAAATTTCAGCCGTTCTTCGTCATTTTGTGAGGATTTTAATCTATCATTAGCAAATTTTTTAGCAAGCAGGCAGTTTGAAATATCTTTATTCCACCATTTGGGCTTATTATTATGGCCTGGACGCCGTATTTTCGATGGTATGCAGTCTTGCACTGCTTTTAGGTAAGTGGCTTCGAATAACTTCCAAGATGTATTTATGTCGTTATTGTGAATTAAAAAGCTCCAGTCAGTTTCTTTAAACATAGCTCTAAGTTTATGGAAGTTTGCTTTCTTGAAATTAGGGACTTTTTCGATGCTACTATTTGGTTCGTTACTAGTAAACATATGTATACATATGTATACATACTGTACAGTGTACATACATACACATACATACATATATACACACATACATGCATATATACATATACACCCATATACACATGTACATATACATACATATACACACATATATATACACATAATTATATACAGTACATATACATTTTTTTTGTTTTTTTTTTTTTTTTTTTTCATATCACCCCAGCCCTCTGTAGATAGAGGTCAAGCCTTCCCTTGGAAGCGTTTATTGTGTCGCTCTCCACCACTCTCGCTGGTATTTTATTCCACACTGTCGCCACACTGTAGGTGAAGAAACTCTTTGTGACATCTAGGTTTGCCTTTTTGGTATTTTTATTTCATTCCATTTCCGCGAGTTTGAGTATTATTGTTTAATGTGAATAGTGCATTTACATCGACTTTGTCGAAACCTTTTAGTATCTTAAAGCACTCAATAAGCTGACCCCTCAACCGTAGCTCTAGAGAGAGAGAGAGAGAGAGTACTAAACAAATGTGTAAAGGAGGTACGAGATGAGGGGAAGTGAACAAGTAAGATGGGTTTTAGGTGTACTAAAGAAAAGATGAGGAATTGGAACCATGGGAGGAGGAGGGTGATGGGTAGGGAAGGAATGGTAGGAGAAAGATTACGGGGAGAGGTGGAATTGAAGGATGAGGAAGAAGAAGGAAGGATAAGAGAAGAAAGGAGGAACATGCTCAGGAGAAGAAAGGGGAATATGCAGTGAAAAAGTGTAGAAGAAAAGGAGAAAGAGAATATTCAGGAGTAGGAAAATATATCATAGTAACAAGACCCCTAAAATTTCTGATAGGCTATTGAATAAATAAGCGCAGAATGTAGACAATAGTATGAGGAGAAATAAAACAAGAAAGAGAAAACATTGACGAAATAAGAATGATACACAAATACAACATAAAGTTGAGATAATAAGAATGAGGAAATAGTAAAATAGTGAAGCCATAGGAGAGGGAAGAGGAAAAGATAAATAAAAGGAGCAGGTTATATAATAAAGGAGATGTGTAGGAGGAGGAAGATAAACGACGGACCAAGAGGAGGAAGAGGAAGAGTATGACCAACCAAACGGCACCGACGCCAGGTAATAAATCCAACATATTCCAGCGGCAAGACAAATGTACCAAGTGTAACATTAAGGAAGGAAGGAAGGCGGACCAGACGAAGGAGGTGATGAACAGGAGGAATAAGGAGACAATCAAGGAAGAGCTGGGGTGAGATATAGACAACAGGTGTGAGATGGAGAAGGAAAATAGGTGAAATAATTATAAAACCAAATATATGAACAAAAAATACTACTGCATAGTAAATAAAATACATAAATAGAGAGAAAAACACGAAATAAGGAAAGCTGAACAGAGGGAAGGAAGGACATAATAAGGGAAGAATAGAAGTAAAACTAGTGAAGAGATAGAGGGAGCAAAAAGAGAGTAACAAGAAATGAACCAAGGAAGGAAAATGCTCACGTAAAAGAATTGTAGATTATAAATTCTAAGAAGTACAAAGGAAAGGAAATCAAGCAACAACAGATCTAGTGACCCTTCTAGGCTGCTTGTCCTCCAAAACACTGAGGATCAAGTGTCCAAACAGTGGTTTAGAGTGGGTAAGGGAACATTGGAAAGGGAACTACTGCCCTGCCACTAACGTGGCAGGACTAGGAAGTTAGTAGGGGACATAGGGGTTAGTAACTGAGGGGAGGATAAAGTTATTCATTTACAAACGCAGTCAGTCGCGGGTTTGATGCGAGATATTTGTCTAGGCGGAATTTAAATGAATCAACGGTGCTGCAGTCTATAACGTTTCGGGGAAGCCCATTCCACAAGTTGACAACTCGATTGAAGAAGAAATTCTTAGATTCGTGTGAGTTAAAAGATTTACCAATAATTTTGCAACCGTTTCCCCGTGTGTAATTAGATTGGTCGATAGTGAAGTACTTACTACAGTTCATATTGTCGATGCCTTTGATGATTTTGAACACTTGAATTAAGTCGCCTCTTAATCTGCGCTGGGTTAAAGGAAATAGATTTAATTCTCTAAGACGCTCTTCGTATGGTTTGTTCTTTAGGCTAGGTATCATTTTGGTAACTCTACGTTGAACTCGTTCTAGCTTGTTTATATCTTTTTGGTAATAAGGGCACCAGGATTGAACGCAGTATTCCAGAAGAGGGCGGACTAAGGAATTGTAAAGGGTTAGGATAACTTCTTTGGATTTATGCTCAAATGACCTGCCTATAAAGCCAATTATTTTGTTTGCCTTCTTAACAACTTCTGAACATTGTTGACTCGGTTTTAGGTTACTCGATATTGTTACTCCCAGATCAGTTTCTCTGTTTACATTCTTAAGCTGAGTGCCATTCATCGAATAGTTTGCTTTCTCATTTAGGTATCCGACATGTAGTACTTTACATTTATCCGCATTGAAACTCATTTGCCAAATTTGGGCCCAACATGACAATTTATCTAGATTGTGTTGCATATCGTCAACTTGTTCTTTTGAGAGTACGCTATTTGCAATTTTTGTATCGTCAGCAAATTTTGAGATTGTGCAGGTGAGACCCTCATCTATGTCGTTGATGTAAATTAGAAAGAGAATTGGTCCTAGTACCGATCCCTGGGGTACCCCGCTACTTACATTGGTCCATTTAGATGCCTTACCGTTTATGACTACTCTTTGCTTTCTGTTGTTGAGCCAATTTTCTATCCATTTCAACACACCGTCTTGTATTCCATGCGCTTTTAGTTTTAGCAGTAAACGTTTGTGGGGAACTTTGTCAAAGGCCTTTTGAAAATCAAGGTATATAATATCTACAGCTTTACTCTCATCGTAGAGGTTGAGGATATCATGGAAGAAGTCTAAGAGGTTTGTTAAACAGGAACGTTTTTTACGAAAGCCGTGTTGAGTATCTTTAAGTATGTTATTTTCCTCTAAGTGATTTACGAGTCTGTCTCGTATGACCGTTTCTAGCATTTTACATACAACTGAGGTTAAGCTAATTGGACGATAGTTACTGGGTAGGGATTTGCTGCCTTTTTTTAATATCGGTGTTACGTTGGCTAGCTTCCACTGATCAGGCATAGTTCCAGACTGCAAGGATTTATTGAATAGTAATGTCAGTGGTTTGGAGAGCTCATTCTTAGCTTCCTTTAGAACTCTAGGCGAGATTGTATCAGGTCCTGGCGTTTTATTTACTTTGAGTTTATCTAAACAATTCAATACTTCTCTCTCTGTAACGGTGATATTGCTTAGAACATCTGAATTATCAATCTGAATCGGCGATGGTGTAGGGATATCACTGAGGTCTTCTGTTGTAAAAACTGATGCAAAGAAGGTATTGAGGGCATTACTCATTTGTACTTCGTCTTTGGTGTATTCTCCTTTTTCATCGACTAACGGTCCAACAGTTGAAGTAACTACTTTTTTCTTTCTGATATAACTATAAAATTCTTTCGGGTTTGTTTTACTTTGATTCGCAATATGTAACTCTAAGGTCTTTTTACTTTGCTTAATTAACTTTTTGGCTTTGCGTCGTAGCTCTACAAATTTTACCCGTTCTTCGTCATTTTGTGAGGATTTTAATCTATCATTAGCAAATTTTTTAGCAAGCAGGCAGTTTGAAATATCTTTATTCCACCATTTGGGCTTATTATTATGGCCTGGACGCCGTATTTTCGATGGTATGCAGTCTTGCACTGCTTTTAGGTAAGTGGTTTCGAATAACTTCCAAGATGTATTTATGTCGTTATTGTTAATTAAAAAGCTCCAGTCAGTTTCTTTAAACATAGCTCTAAGTTTATGGAAGTTTGCTTTCTTGAAATTAGGGACTTTTTCGATGCTACTATTTGGTTCGTTACTAGTAAACTTTAAAGTGAAAGTTATCGTACGATGGTCGCTGTTACTGAATTCATCACCAACATTCAAATTCTCTATCAATTCTTCTTTTGTTGCAAGTACAATGTCAAGAACGTTATTACCACGGGTCGGCGTTCGAACAAATTGATAAAGCGAACTCTCTTGCAAGTTCGTATACAAGTCATGTCCGGAGTGTGAAGTAAGAGTATCGCCCCACTTGGTCACAGGTAAATTAAAGTCGCCAAAAATTACGGTATCTTGTGAGTTACTTACATCTGCAATTTGTTCGTAAATTTCTCGGTCAGTTTGCACTGATTGAGCTGGAGGTCTGTATATTAACGCAAGTATTATTTTTGTACCTTTATTATTCTTTATTAGCACAAAAGATGTGTCGACGTTCACAATTTGAGGTTTTGACACGAGGGTCGGGTTAAGACTTTCTTTGATATAAAATAAAACGCCACCTCCATTTTTATTTATTCGGCTGTTCTCAAACATTACATAACCGGGAAGTGAATACTCTGCTAAAAAGTCTCTATCTTCTGTATTGAGCCAAGATTCTGTTATGCCAATCACATCATAATTTTCTGTAAACACTAGTTCCTCTAAATCTGAAAATTTATTGCGTATGCTACGAGCGTTTGCATAGAAAACCTTTAAAGTTGCGGTTTTAGAACTCGCAGAACGTTCTTCCATCAAATTTTTGGTTCTGGTCGGATCTACATTTACATTCATGGCTGTCCTCGGTCCTCGGTCGTTATCCCTGACGGTTTTGAATTTGGGTCGTGTTGGTGGAGATTTATCCAAATTCGCGGTTCTTGACGGATTAGTATTTAATTCCTTTGTAGGTTGCCGTCCTCGCTGTCTTCGGTCCTCCTTCCTGGTTGTCCTGTGCTGAGTCGATTTCTTCTCCGAAAATCCTTCACCGCATCGTTGAGAAGACGCCCAAAACGTGCTGCTCCCACCTGGTTCAGATGAACTCCATCGTCCGAAAACAAATAGTCATCGTAGTAGAAATTGTCCCAGGTGTCGACGAATCCCACGTTCTCCTTCCTGCAGAGGTTTGCTAGACAACGATTTGTGCTGGTGGCTATGTTGTAAAATCGGCTCTCTACACCGAGCCGGGGGACGATTCCTGAGACGATGATCCTTGAGGACTTCTCCTTAAACGACTTGATCAGCTGCTGGTACTTTAAAAGCAAATCTTCCGACCGGGTTCGCTGCACATCGTTGGATCCAACGTGGATGACGTACATTGTATTAGCAGGGGCCAGCTTTGATACTTCGTCAACTGCTGCAACTACGTCATCCACACCACCACCAGGGATACAAAAACGCTTCCTGGTCTTAGGTGCCCTGGCGCAAAACTCTGTGAGCTGACCACGTATCATCGAGTCTCCCACGAGCCGGACTTCTTCTATTTCCTCTTCGTCATCTGAGTCTGCGAGTATCTGGAAACGGTTTTGACACTCGGTAATCGGTATGTGTTTCCTGGTCTTGGGGCAAACGTTGTTCCTCACGACACGGAAGTTGTCTTGAGGGGGAAGAGAGTCACTATTTGTATCTTGAGTATCGGATACATCAGCTGAAGTGGCTACTGTAGGCGTTGAATTGTTGGCAGTTGACGTTGGGGCGTTGGTGGCTGCTGGAGTTGCGGTGACAATTGAAGTTTGTGGTACTCCAACGTTGAGTGTTACAAACTCTTGGAGTGATTCCAGCTTCATGGTGAGGACGTTGATCTTGTTGTAGGCTTCATCTAATTTCACTGTAAAATTCTCTCGTTGCTGGCAGAGCCGGCAGTCTTGAAGATCGATAGTAGCAAACATGGACTTACCAAACCTACCGGCGCAGTTCGCACAAGCGCGAGGCATGGTGACAGTCACTTTCTTCAGATCACTTCACTCACTTAAAAAAAACAATTCACTCACTTTAAAACACTTCACTCACTTTAAAAACACTTCAATCACTTCAACCGAAAACAAATATGCTGAAGAAGGAGGAAGAAGGGAACTGTAAAGTGTGTAGGTGGGATGCAAGGGTTGAAAGAAAAAGCTAAACAGAGAAGATACATTAATTAACACATACAAATAATATTATAAATTAGATTTGCTTGTAAGATGAGCAAGCAATGGGAAGAATTTATATACCCAATAAATACAAACATTACCTGAAAGAAACAACGATGACAAATCAAATAGCAAGTAAAATGACAAATTAACAAAACAGAATATTTGGAATATGAGATTAAAAATAAAAATAGAATGGAACAAATAAAAAACAATAAGTGCTTGCATACGAAAAGAATATAAGACGTTGAGATCATGCACTAGGAAGAGTAAAAATATTATAGGCCAAAGGAGATACATAACACAGAGTCATGAATGACCCGAAGAAGGAAGATATTGAGAGGAGTTAAGGCAGGAGGCAGGAGGGATATGAAAGCTTAGTGGCTGAACACAGAAGGTAGAAAGTGTGAAATTGGTCGTGGAGGGAGGGAGGAAAATAAGAGCAGGAGGAGAATGACAAAGACGAGGAGGCCGATGGAAAGATAAAAAGTTGGCATGAGAGTAAAAAAAAAGAACACAGGCTATTAGGAGACAAATAGGAAGACGCGGTGGTCAATAACATAAGGGAGAGGATATTGGCAGATTAGAAGGAGCGGCAGCAGGAGAGAAGAAAGAGGAGGAAAAGGAGAAAAGGAATGAGGAGAACTGACAAGTTTCTCTTTCTCTCCATCCCTCCCTCCCTCCTTCCACCTTCCTTGCTTCTCTCCCTCTACCTCTTCACCCCCTGACTCCCTCCACACCCTCTCCATCCCACCCATCCCTTCATATCATAACCTCCTCCCTCCCTCCTCCCACACACGTCAGCTTATCTATTTTGCGTCTATGTCTACAGCAACAGAACTTGTCAGGTATTCCTGTGTGTGGTCTTACCTGTGGTTGTTTGTCCACCCACTAAGTCCAAGACGCAGACAACAACACCAAGACCACATTCCAACACCAACGGAGAAGTAGTAATACGCATAAATATCCTCGGAAGGCCACAACACACGCGCGCACACTACAAAACACACTCGCAAAATGAAGAGGTGGCTGAAAGTGGGAGGAGCTTACTTTCTGACGTCACTAGTCCAAGAAATGTAGCCGTCTCCAAATTAAAGCCTAAATTAATGGTCGGTTTCATTGAGTCAGGCATCATTTAGTCTTACTATATAACTCAAGATGTTAATATCAAGCGTGATACTGAATGTTGTTATCGTAGAAATAATTGTAATCATACAGATAATTAAATCAGCACAGCAACCGAGAAAAAAGGAGGAAACCAGCGGTATTTTTGGCGAGGCAGTCCTTGTTGTCACTATACTATAATATAATGAACCCTCCCAAACATACCCACTAAAAAGGAATATAGAGATAATTGATTCACTGACAATGTCATAGACTTGATAGGAGTAAAAGAAAGGCGGAGAGCTTGGTGTATGAACGAGAGGATGGGGGAAGGGAGGGAGGGGGACTTCCACAGGTCCAAGGCTCTTTATATAGTCTTACATCCTCCCTTACACACACACAAATACACAAAGTATATACACACACACATTAACATACCGCATACACACACACAGTTCCATCATATAATCCCCTTACACAACCATACACAC
>JBAKBP010029943.1:0-26417 GCA_037953745.1 Lithodes maja | reverse complement strand
GGGATAAACAATAATGGTGGAGTAAGTTAATAGGACCAACATAATGACTGTGTGTGGCAGGGAAGAGTGAGTCATGGTGGCAAGGCGTGGAGGGATAAACAATAATGGTGGTGTAAGTTAATAGGACCAACATAATGACTGCCTATGGCAGGGAAGAGTGAGTCATGGTGGCAAGGCGGTGGAGGGATAAACAATAATGGTGGTGTAAGTTAATAGGACCAACATAATGACTGTGTGTGGCAGGGAAGAGTGAGTCATGGTGGCAAGGCGGTGGAGGGATAAACAATAATGGTGGTGTAAGTTAATAGGACCAACATAATGACTGTGTGTGGCAGGGAAGAGTGAGTCATGGTGGCAAGGCGGTGGAGGGATAAACAATAATGGTGGTGTAAGTTAATAGAACCAACATAATGACTGTGTGTGGCAGGGAAGAGTGAGTCATGGTGGCAAGGCGGTGGAGGGATAAACAATAATGGTGGTGTAAGTTAATAGGACCAACATAATGACTGTGTGTGGCAGGGAAGAGTGAGTCATGGTGGCAAGGCGGTGGAGGGATAAACAATAATGGTGGTGTAAGTTAATAGAACCAACATAATGACTGTGTGTGGCAGGGAAGAGTGAGTCATGGTGGCAAGGCGGTGGAGGGATAAACAATAATGGTGGTGTAAGTTAATAGAACCAACATAATGACTGTGTGTGGCAGGGAAGAGTGAGTCATGGTGGCAAGGCGGTGGAGGGATAAACAATAATGGTGGTGTAAGTTAATAGGACCAACATAATGACTGTGTGTGGCAGGGAAGAGTGAGTCATGGTGGCAAGGCAGTGGAGGGATAAACAATAATGGTGGTGTAAGTTAATAGGACCAACATAATGACTGTGTGTGGCAGGGAAGAGTGAGTCATGGTGGCAAGGCGGTGGAGGGATAAACAATAATGGTGGTGTAAGTTAATAGGACCAACATAATGACTGCCTATGGCAGGGAAGAGTGAGTCATGGTGGCAAGGCGGTGGAGGGATAAACAATAATGGTGGTGTAAGTTAATAGGACCAACATAATGACTGTGTGTGGCAGGGAAGAGTGAGTCATGGTGGGAAGGCGGTGGAGGAATAAACAATAATGGTGGTGAAAGTTAATAGGACCAACATAATGACTGTGTGTGGCAGGGAAGAGTGAGTCATGGTGGCAAGGCGGTGGAGGGATAAACAATAATGGTGGTGTAAGTTAATAGGACCAACATAATGACTGTGTGTGGCAGGGAAGAGTGAGTCATGGTGGCAAGGTGGTGGAGGGATAAACAATAATGGTGGTGTGAGTTAATAGGACCAACATAATGACTGTGTGTGGCAGGGAAGAGTGAGTCATGGTGGCAAGGCGGTGGAGGGATAAACAATAATGGTGGTGTAAGTTAATAGGACCAACATAATGACTGTGTGTGGCAGGGAAGAGTGAGTCATGGTGGCAAGGTGGTGGAGGGATAAACAATAATGGTGATGTAAGTTAATAGGACCAACATAATGACTGTGTGTGGCAGGGAAGAGTGAGTCATGGTGGCAAGGCGGTGGAGGGATAAACAATAATGGTGGTGTAAGTTAATAGGACCAACATAATGACTGTGTGTGGCAGGGAAGAGTAAGTCATGGTGGCAAGGCGGTGGAGGGATAAACAAAAATGGTGGTGTAAGTTAATAGGACCAACATAATGACTGTGTGTGGCAGGGAAGAGTGAGTCATGGTGGCAAGGCGGTGGAGGGATAAACAATAATGGTGGTGTAAGTTAATAGGACCAACATAATGACTGTGTGTGGCAGGGAAGAGTGAGTTATGGTGGCAAGGCGGTGGAGGGATAAACAATAATGGTGGTGTAAGTTAATAGGACCAACATAATGACTGTGTATGGCAGGGAAGAGTGAGTCATGGTGGCATGGCGGTGGAGGGATAAACAATAATGGTGGTGTAAGTTAATAGGACCAACATAATGACTGTGTGTGGCAGGGAAGAGTGAGTCATGGTGGCAAGGCGGTGGAGGGATGAACAATAATGGTGGTGTAAGTTAATAGAACCAACATAATGACTGTGTGTGGCAGGAAAGAGTAAGTCATGGTGGCAAGGCGGTGGAGGGATAAACAATAATGGTGTTGTAAGTTAATAGAACCAACATAATGACTGTGTGTGGCAGGGAAGAGTGAGTCATGGTGGCAAGGCGGTGGAGGGATAAACAATAATGGTGGTGTAAGTAAATAGAACCAACATAATGACTGTGTGTGGCAGGGAAGGGTGAGTCATGGTGGCAAGGCGGTGGAGGGATAAACAATAATGGTGGTGTAAGTTAATAGAACCAACATAATGACTGTGTGTGGCAGGGAAGAGTGAGTCATGGTGGCAAGGCGGTGGAGGGATAAACAATAATGGTGGTGTAATTAAATAGGACCAACATAATGACTGTGTGTGGCAGGGAAGAGTGAGTCATGGTGGCAAGGCGGTGGAGGGATAAACAATAATGGTGGAGTAAGATAATAGGACCAACATAATGACTGTGTGTGGCAGGGAAGAGCGAGTCATGGTGGCAAGGCGGTGGAGGGATAAACAATAATGGTGGTGTAAGTTAATAGGACCAACATAATGACTGTGTGTGGCAGGGAAGAGTGAGTCATGGTGGCAAGGCGGTGGAGGGATAAACAATAATGGTGGTGTAAGTTAATAGGACCAACATAATGACTGTGTGTGGCAGGGAAGAGTGAGTCATGGTGGCAAGGCGGTGGAGGGATAAACAATAATGGTGGTGTGAGTTAATAGGACCAACAAAATGACTGTGTGTGGCAGGGAAGAGTGAGTAATGGTGGCAAGGTGGTGGAGGGATAAACAATAATGGTGGTGTAAGTTAATAGGACCAACATAATGACTGTGTGTGGCAGGGAAGAGTGAGTCATGGTGGCAAGGCGGTGGAGGGATAAACAATAATGGTGGTGTAAGTTAATAGAACCAACATAATGACTGTGTGTGGCAGGGAAGAGTGAGTCATGGTGGCAAGGCGGTGGAGGGATAAACAATAATGGTGGTGTAGGTTAATAGAACCAACATAATGAGTGTGTGTGGCAGGGAAGAGTGAGTCATGGTGGCAAGGCGGTGGAGGGATAAACAATAATGGTGGTGTAAGTTAATAGGACCAACATAATGACTGTGTGTGGCAGGGAAGAGTGAGTGATTGTGGCAAGGCGGTTGAGGGATAAACAATAATGGTGGTGTAAGTTAATAGAACCAACATAATGACTGTGTGTGGCAGGGAAGAGTGAGTCATGGTGGCAAGGCGGTGGAGGGATAAACAATAATGGTGGTGTAAGTTAATAGAACCAACACAATGACTGTGTGTGGCAGGGAAGAGTGAGTCATGGTGGCAAGGTGGTGGAGGGATAAACAATAATGGTGGTGTAAGTTAATAGAACCAACATAATGACAGTGTGTGGCAGGGAAGAGTGAGTCATGGTGGCAAGGCGGTGGAGGGATAAACAATAATGGTGGTGTAAGTTAATAGAACCAACATAATGACTGTGTGTGGCAGGGAAGAGTGAGTCATGGTGGCAAGGCGGTGGAGGGATAAACAATAATGGTGGTGTAAGTTAATAGGACCAACATAATGACTGTGTGTGGCAGGGAAGAGTGAGTCATGGTGGCAAGGCGGTGGAGGGATAAACAATAATGGTGGTGTAAGTTAATAGGACCAACATAATGACTGTGTGTGGCAGGGAAGAGTGAGTCATGGTGGCAAGGCGGTGGAGGGATAAACAATAATGGTGGTGTAAGTTAATAGGACCAACATAATGACTGTGTGTGGCAGGGAAGAGTGAGTCATGGTGGCAAGGTGGTGGAGGGATAAACAATAATGGTGATGTAAGTTAATAGGACCAACATAATGACTGTGTGTGGCAGGGAAGAGTGAGTCATGGTGGCAAGGCGGTGGAGGGATAAACAATAATGGTGGTGTAAGTTAATAGGACCAACATAATGACTGTGTGTGGCAGGGAAGAGTGAGTCATGGTGGCAAGGCGGTGGAGGGATAAACAAAAATGGTGGTGTAAGTTAATAGGACCAACATAATGACTGTGTGTGGCAGGGAAGAGTGAGTCATGGTGGCAAGGCGGTGGAGGGATAAACAATAATGGTGGTGTAAGTTAATAGGACCAACATAATGACTGTGTGTGACAGGGAAGAGTGAGTTATGGTGGCAAGGCGGTGGAGGGATAAACAATAATGGTGGTGTAAGTTAATAGGACCAACATAATGACTGTGTATGGCAGGGAAGAGTGAGTCATGGTGGCATGGCGGTGGAGGGATAAACAATAATGGTGGTTTAAGTTAATAGGACCAACATAATGACTGTGTGTGGCAGGGAAGAGTGAGTCATGGTGGCAAGGCGGTAGAGGGATGAACAATAATGGTGGTGTAAGTTAATAGAACCAACATAATGACTGTGTGTGGCAGGAAAGAGTAAGTCATGGTGGCAAGGCGGTGGAGGGATAAACAATAATGGTGGTGTAAGTTAATAGAACCATCATAATGACTGTGTGTGGCAGGGAAGAATGAGTCTTGGTGGCAAGGTGGTGGAGGGATAAACAATAATGGTGGTGTAAGTTAATAGGACCACCATAATGACTGTGTGTGGCAGGGAAGAGTGAGTCATGGTGGCAAGGCGGTGGAGGGATAAACAATAATGGTGGTGTAAGTTAATAGGACCAACATAATGACTGTGTGTGGCAGGGAAGAGTGAGTCATGGTGGCAAGGCGGTGGAGGGATGAACAATAATGGTGGTGTAAGTTAATAGGACCAACATAATGACTGTGTGTGGCAGGGAAGAGTGAGTCATTGTGGCAAGGTGGTGGAGGGATAAACAATAATGGTGGTGTAAGTTAATAGGACCAACATAATGACTGTGTGTGGCAGGGAAGAGTGAGTCATGGTGGCAAGGCGGTGGAGGGATACACAATAATGGTGGTGTAAGTTAATAGGACCAACATAATGACTGTGTGTGGCAGGGAAGAGTGAGTCATGGTGGCAAGGCGGTGGAGGGATAAACAATAACGGTGGTGTAAGTTAATAGGACCAACATAATGACTGTGTGTGGCAGGGAAGAGTGAGTCATGGTGGCAAGGCGGTGGAGGGATAAACAATAATGGTGGTGTAAGTTAATAGGACCAACATAATGACTGTGTGTGGCAGGGAAGAGTGAGTCATGGTGGCAAGGCGGTGGAGGGATAAACAATAATGGTGGTGTAAGTTAATAGGACCAACATAATGACTGTGTGTGGCAGGGAAGAGTGAGTCATGGTGGCAAGGCGGTGGAGGGATAAACAATAATGGTGGTGTAAGTTAATAGAACCAACATAATGACTGTGTGTGGCAGGGAAGAGTGAGTCATTGTGGCAAGGTGGTGGAGGGATAAACAATAATGGTGGTGTAAGTTAATAGGACCAACATAATGACTGTGTGTGGCAGGGAAGAGTGAGTCATGGTGGCAAGGCGGTGGAGGGATACACAATAATGGTGGTGTAAGTTAATAGGACCAACATAATGACTGTGTGTGGCAGGGAAGAGTGAGTCATGGTGGCAAGGCGGTGGAGGGATAAACAATAACGGTGGTGTAAGTTAATAGGACCAACATAATGACTGTGTGTGGCAGGGAAGAGTGAGTCATGGTGGCAAGGCGGTGGAGGGATAAACAATAATGGTGGTGTAAGTTAATAGGACCAACATAATGACTGTGTGTGGCAGGGAAGAGTGAGTCATGGTGGCAAGGTGGTGGAGGGATAAACAATAATGGTGATGTAAGTTAATAGGACCAACATAATGACTGTGTGTGGCAGGGAAGAGTGAGTCATGGTGGCAAGGCGGTGGAGGGATAAACAATAATGGTGGAGTAAGATAATAAGACCAACATAATGACTGTGTGTGGCAGGGAAGAGCGAGTCATGGTGGCAAGGCGGTGGAGGGATAAACAATAATGGTGGTGTAAGTTAATAGGACCAACATAATGACTGTGTGTGGCAGGGAAGAGTGAGTCATGGTGGCAAGGCGGTGGAGGGATAAACAATAATGGTGGTGTAAGTTAATAGGACCAACATAATGACTGTGTGTGGCAGGGAAGAGTGAGTCATGGTGGCAAGGTGGTGGAGGGATAAACAATAATGGTGATGTAAGTTAATAGGACCAACATAATGACTGTGTGTGGCAGGGAAGAGTGAGTCATGGTGGCAAGGCGGTGGAGGGATAAACAATAATGGTGGTGTAAGTTAATAGGACCAACATAATGACTGTGTGTGGCAGGGAAGAGTGAGTCATGGTGGCAAGGCGGTGGAGGGATAAACAAAAATGGTGGTGTAAGTTAATAGGACCAACATAATGACTGTGTGTGGCAGGGAAGAGTGAGTCATGGTGGCAAGGCGGTGGAGGGATAAACAATAATGGTGGTGTAAGTTAATAGGACCAACATAATGACTGTGTGTGGCAGGGAAGAGTGAGTTATGGTGGCAAGGCGGTGGAGGGATAAACAATAATGGTGGTGTAAGTTAATAGGACCAACATAATGACTGTGTATGGCAGGGAAGAGTGAGTCATGGTGGCATGGCGGTGGAGGGATAAACAATAATGGTGGTTTAAGTTAATAGGACCAACATAATGACTGTGTGTGGCAGGGAAGAGTGAGTCATGGTGGCAAGGCGGTAGAGGGATGAACAATAATGGTGGTGTAAGTTAATAGAACCAACATAATGACTGTGTGTGGCAGGAAAGAGTAAGTCATGGTGGCAAGGCGGTGGAGGGATAAACAATAATGGTGGTGTAAGTTAATAGAACCATCATAATGACTGTGTGTGGCAGGGAAGAATGAGTCTTGGTGGCAAGGTGGTGGAGGGATAAACAATAATGGTGGTGTAAGTTAATAGGACCACCATAATGACTGTGTGTGGCAGGGAAGAGTGAGTCATGGTGGCAAGGCGGTGGAGGGATAAACAATAATGGTGGTGTAAGTTAATAGGACCAACATAATGACTGTGTGTGGCAGGGAAGAGTGAGTCATGGTGGCAAGGCGGTGGAGGGATGAACAATAATGGTGGTGTAAGTTAATAGGACCAACATAATGACTGTGTGTGGCAGGGAAGAGTGAGTCATTGTGGCAAGGTGGTGGAGGGATAAACAATAATGGTGGTGTAAGTTAATAGGACCAACATAATGACTGTGTGTGGCAGGGAAGAGTGAGTCATGGTGGCAAGGCGGTGGAGGGATACACAATAATGGTGGTGTAAGTTAATAGGACCAACATAATGACTGTGTGTGGCAGGGAAGAGTGAGTCATGGTGGCAAGGCGGTGGAGGGATAAACAATAACGGTGGTGTAAGTTAATAGGACCAACATAATGACTGTGTGTGGCAGGGAAGAGTGAGTCATGGTGGCAAGGCGGTGGAGGGATAAACAATAATGGTGGTGTAAGTTAATAGGACCAACATAATGACTGTGTGTGGCAGGGAAGAGTGAGTCATGGTGGCAAGGCGGTGGAGGGATAAACAATAATGGTGGTGTAAGTTAATAGGACCAACATAATGACTGTGTGTGGCAGGGAAGAGTGAGTCATGGTGGCAAGGCGGTGGAGGGATAAACAATAATGGTGGTGTAAGTTAATAGAACCAACATAATGACTGTGTGTGGCAGGGAAGAGTGAGTCATTGTGGCAAGGTGGTGGAGGGATAAACAATAATGGTGGTGTAAGTTAATAGGACCAACATAATGACTGTGTGTGGCAGGGAAGAGTGAGTCATGGTGGCAAGGCGGCGGAGGGATACACAATAATGGTGGTGTAAGTTAATAGGACCAACATAATGACTGTGTGTGGCAGGGAAGAGTGAGTCATGGTGGCAAGGCGGTGGAGGGATAAACAATAACGGTGGTGTAAGTTAATAGGACCAACATAATGACTGTGTGTGGCAGGGAAGAGTGAGTCATGGTGGCAAGGCGGTGTTAGGGATAAACAATAATGGTGGTGCAAGTTAATAGGACCAACATAATGACTGTGTGTGGCAGGGAAGAGTGAGTCATGGTGGCAAGGCGGTGGAGGGATAAACAATAATGGTGGTGTAAGTTAATAGAACCAACAAAATAACTGTGTGTGGCAGGGAAGAGTGAGTCATGATGGCAAGGCGGTGGAGGGATAAACAATAATGGTGGTGTAAGTTAATAGGACCAACATAATGACTGTGTGTGGCAGGGAAGAGTGAGTCATGGTTGCAAGGCGGTGGAGGGATATACAATAATGGTGGTGTAAGTTAATAGGACCAACATAATGACTGTGTGTGGCAGGGAAGAGTGAGTCATGGTGGCAAGGCGGTGGAGGGATAAACAATAATGGTGGTGTAGGTTATAGAACCAACATAATGACTGTGTGTGGCAGGGAAGAGTGAGTCATGGTGGCAAGGCGGTGGAGGGATCAACAATAATGGTGGTGTAAGTTAATAGGATCAACATAATGACTGTGTGTGGCAGGGAAGAGTGAGTCTTGGTGGCAAGGCGGTGGAGGGATAAACAATAATGGTAGTGTAAGTTAATAGAACCAACATAATGACTGTGTGTGGCAGGGAAGAGTGAGTCATGGTGGCAAGGCGGTGGAGGGATAAACAATAATGGTGGTGTAATTTAATAGGACCAACATAATGACTGTGTGTGGCAGGGAAGAGTGAGTCATGGTGGCAAGGCGGTGGAGGGATAAACAATAATGGTGGTGTAAGTTAATAGGACCAACATAATGACTGTGTGTGGCAGGGAAGAGCGAGTCATGGTGGCAAGGCGGTGGAGGGATAAACAATAATGGTGGTGTAAGTTAATAGGACCAACATAATGACTGTGTGTGGCAGGGAAGAGTGAGTCATGGTGGCAAGGCGGTGGAGGGATAAACAATAATGGTGGTTTAAGTTAATAGGACCAACATAATGACTGTGTGTGGCAGGGAAGAGTGAGTCATGGTGGCAAGGCGGTAGAGGGATGAACAATAATGGTGGTGTAAGTTAATAGAACCAACATAATGACTGTGTGTGGCAGGAAAGAGTAAGTCATGGTGGCAAGGCGGTGGAGGGATAAACAATAATGGTGGTGTAATTTAATAGAACCAACATAATGACTGTGTGTGGCAGGGAAGAATGAGTCATGGTGGCAAGGTGGTGGAGGGATAAACAATAATGGTGGTGTAAGTTAATAGGACCACCATAATGACTGTGTGTGGCAGGGAAGAGTGAGTCATGGTGGCAAGGCGGTGGAGGGATAAACAATAATGGTGGTGTAAGTTAATAGGACCAACATAATGACTGTGTGTGGCAGGGAAGAGTGAGTCATGGTGGCAAGGCGGTGGAGGGATGAACAATAATGGTGGTGTAAGTTAATAGGACCAACATAATGACTGTGTGTGGCAGGGAAGAGTGAGTCATTGTGGCAAGGTGGTGGAGGGATAAACAATAATGGTGGTGTAAGTTAATAGGACCAACATAATGACTGTGTGTGGCAGGGAAGAGTGAGTCATGGTGGCAAGGTGGTGGAGGGATACACAATAATGGTGGTGTAAGTTAATAGGATCAACATAATGACTGTGTGGCAGGGAAGAGTGAGTCATGGTGGCAAGGCGGTGGAGGGATAAACAATAACGGTGGTGTAAGTTAATAGGACCAACATAATGACTGTGTGTGGCAGGGAAGAGTGAGTCATGGTGGCAAGGCGGTGGAGGGATAAACATTAATGGTGGTGTAAGTTAATAGGACCAACATAATGACTGTGTGTGGAAGGGAAGAGTGAGTCATGGTGGCAAGGCGGTGGAGGGATAAACAATAATGGTGGTGTAAGTTAATAGGACCAACATAATGACTGTGTGTGGCAGGGAAGAGTGAGTCATGGTGGCAAGGCGGTGGAGGGATAAACAATAATGGTGGTGTAAGTTAATAGAACCAACATAATGACTGTGTGTGGCAGGGAAGAGTGAGTCATTGTGGCAAGGTGGTGGAGGAATAAACAATAATGGTGGTGTAAGTTAATAGGACCAACATAATGACTGTGTGTGGCAGGGAAGAGTGAGTCATGGTGGCAAGGCGGTGGAGGGATACACAATAATGGTGGTGTAAGTTAATAGGACCAACATAATGACTGTGTGTGGCAGGGAAGAGTGAGTCATGGTGGCAAGGCGGTGGAGGGATAAACAATAACGGTGGTGTAAGTTAATAGGACCAACATAATGACTGTGTGTGGCAGGGAAGAGTGAGTCATGGTGGCAAGGCAGTGGAGGGATAAACAATAATGGTGGTGTAAGTTAATACGACCAACATAATGACTGTGTGTGGCAGGGAAGAGTGAGTCATGGTGGCAAGGCGGTGGAGGGATAAACAATAATGGTGGTGTAGGTTATAGAACCAACATAATGACTGTGTGTGGCAGGGAAGAGTGAGTCATGGTGGCAAGGCGGTGGAGGGATCAACAATAATGGTGGTGTAAGTTAATAGGATCAACATAATGACTGTGTGTGGCAGGGAAGAGTGAGTCTTGGTGGCAAGGCGGTGGAGGGATAAACAATAATGGTAGTGTAAGTTAATAGAACCAACATAATGACTGTGTGTGGCAGGGAAGAGTGAGTCATGGTGGCAAGGCGGTGGAGGGATAAACAATAATGGTGGTGTAATTTAATAGGACCAACATAATGACTGTGTGTGGCAGGGAAGAGTGAGTCATGGTGGCAAGGCGGTGGAGGGATAAACAATAATGGTGGTGTAAGTTAATAGGACCAACATAATGACTGTGTGTGGCAGGGAAGAGCGAGTCATGGTGGCAAGGCGGTGGAGGGATAAACAATAATGGTGGTGTAAGTTAATAGGACCAACATAATGACTGTGTGTGGCAGGGAAGAGTGAGTCATGGTGGCAAGGCGGTGGAGGGATAAACAATAATGGTGGTTTAAGTTAATAGGACCAACATAATGACTGTGTGTGGCAGGGAAGAGTGAGTCATGGTGGCAAGGCGGTAGAGGGATGAACAATAATGGTGGTGTAAGTTAATAGAACCAACATAATGACTGTGTGTGGCAGGAAAGAGTAAGTCATGGTGGCAAGGCGGTGGAGGGATAAACAATAATGGTGGTGTAATTTAATAGAACCAACATAATGACTGTGTGTGGCAGGGAAGAATGAGTCATGGTGGCAAGGTGGTGGAGGGATAAACAATAATGGTGGTGTAAGTTAATAGGACCACCATAATGACTGTGTGTGGCAGGGAAGAGTGAGTCATGGTGGCAAGGCGGTGGAGGGATAAACAATAATGGTGGTGTAAGTTAATAGGACCAACATAATGACTGTGTGTGGCAGGGAAGAGTGAGTCATGGTGGCAAGGCGGTGGAGGGATGAACAATAATGGTGGTGTAAGTTAATAGGACCAACATAATGACTGTGTGTGGCAGGGAAGAGTGAGTCATTGTGGCAAGGTGGTGGAGGGATAAACAATAATGGTGGTGTAAGTTAATAGGACCAACATAATGACTGTGTGTGGCAGGGAAGAGTGAGTCATGGTGGCAAGGTGGTGGAGGGATACACAATAATGGTGGTGTAAGTTAATAGGATCAACATAATGACTGTGTGGCAGGGAAGAGTGAGTCATGGTGGCAAGGCGGTGGAGGGATAAACAATAACGGTGGTGTAAGTTAATAGGACCAACATAATGACTGTGTGTGGCAGGGAAGAGTGAGTCATGGTGGCAAGGCGGTGGAGGGATAAACATTAATGGTGGTGTAAGTTAATAGGACCAACATAATGACTGTGTGTGGAAGGGAAGAGTGAGTCATGGTGGCAAGGCGGTGGAGGGATAAACAATAATGGTGGTGTAAGTTAATAGGACCAACATAATGACTGTGTGTGGCAGGGAAGAGTGAGTCATGGTGGCAAGGCGGTGGAGGGATAAACAATAATGGTGGTGTAAGTTAATAGAACCAACATAATGACTGTGTGTGGCAGGGAAGAGTGAGTCATTGTGGCAAGGTGGTGGAGGAATAAACAATAATGGTGGTGTAAGTTAATAGGACCAACATAATGACTGTGTGTGGCAGGGAAGAGTGAGTCATGGTGGCAAGGCGGTGGAGGGATACACAATAATGGTGGTGTAAGTTAATAGGACCAACATAATGACTGTGTGTGGCAGGGAAGAGTGAGTCATGGTGGCAAGGCGGTGGAGGGATAAACAATAACGGTGGTGTAAGTTAATAGGACCAACATAATGACTGTGTGTGGCAGGGAAGAGTGAGTCATGGTGGCAAGGCAGTGGAGGGATAAACAATAATGGTGGTGTAAGTTAATACGACCAACATAATGACTGTGTGTGGCAGGGAAGAGTGAGTCATGGTGGCAAGGCGGTGGAGGGATAAACAATAATGGTGGTGTAAGTTAATAGAACCAACAAAATAACTGTGTGTGGCAGGGAAGAGTGAGTCATGATGGCAAGGCGGTGGAGGGATAAACAATAATGGTGGTGTAAGTTAATAGGACCAACATAATGACTGTGTGTGGCAGGGAAGAGTGAGTCATGGTTGCAAGGCGGTGGAGGGATATACAATAATGGTGGTGTAAGTTAATAGGACCAACATAATGACTGTGTGTGGCAGGGAAGAGTGAGTCATGGTGGCAAGGCGGTGGAGGGATAAACAATAATGGTGGTGTAGGTTATAGAACCAACATAATGACTGTGTGTGGCAGGGAAGAGTGAGTCATGGTGGCAAGGCGGTGGAGGGATCAACAATAATGGTTGTGTAAGTTAATAGGATCAACATAATGACTGTGTGTGGCAGGGAAGAGTGAGTCATGGTGGCAAGGCGGTGGAGGGATAAACAATAATGGTGGTGTAAGTAAATAGAACCAACATAATGACTGTGTGTGGCAGGGAAGGGTGAGTCATGGTGGCAAGGCGGTGGAGGGATAAACAATAATGGTGGTGTAAGTTAATAGAACCAACATAATGACTGTGTGTGGCAGGGAAGAGTGAATCATGGTGGCAAGGCAGTGGAGGGATAAACAATAATGGTGGTGTAATTTAATAGGACCAACATAATGACTGTGTGTGGCAGGGAAGAGTGAGTCATGGTGGCAAGGCGGTGGAGGGATAAACAATAATGGTGGTGTAAGTTAATAGGACCAACATAATGACTGTGTGTGGCAGGGAAGAGCGAGTCATGGTGGCAAGGCGGTGGAGGGATAAACAATAATGGTGGTGTAAGTTAATAGGACCAACATTATGACTGTGTGTGGCAGGGAAGAGTGAGTCATGGTGGCAAGGCGGTGGAGGGATAAACAATAATGGTGGTGTAAGTTAATAGGACCAACATAATGACTGTGTGTGGCAGGGAAGAGTGAGTCATGGTGGCAAGGCGGTGGAGGGATAAACAATAATGGTGGTGTGAGTTAATAGGACCAACAAAATGACTGTGTGTGGCAGGGAAGAGTGAGTCATGGTGGCAAGGTGGTGGAGGGATAAACAATAATGGTGGTGTAAGTTAATAGGACCAACATAATGACTGTGTGTGGCAGGGAAGAGTGAGTCATGGTGGCAAGGCGGTGGAGGGATAAACAATAATGGTGGTGTAAGTTAATAGAACCAAGATAATGACTGTGTGTGGCAGGGAAGAGTGAGTCATGGTGGCAAGGCGGTGGAGGGATAAACAATGATGGTGGTGTAAGTTAATAGAACCAACATAATGACTGTGTGTGGCACGGAAGAGTGAGTCATGGTGGCAAGGCGGTGGAGGGATAAACAATAATGGTGGTGTAGGTTAATAGAACCAACATAATGAGTGTGTGTGGCAGGGAAGAGTGAGTCATGGTGGCAAGGCGGTGGAGGGATAAACAATAATGGTGGTGTAAGTTAATAGGACCAACATAATGACTGTGTGTGGCAGGGAAGAGTGAGTCATTGTGGCAAGGCGGTTGAGGGATAAACAATAATGGTGGTGTAAGTTAATAGAACCAACATAATGAGTGTGTGTGGCAGGGAAGAGTGAGTCATGGTGGCAAGGCGGTGGAGGGATAAAAAATAATGGTGGTGTAAGTTAATAGAACCAACATAATGACTGTGTGTGGCAGGGAAGAGTGAGTCATGGTGGCAAGGTGGTGGAGGGATAAACAATAATGGTGGTGTAAGTTAATAGAACCAACATAATGACTGTGTGTGGCAGGGAAGAGTGAGTCATGGTGGCAAGGCGGTGGAGGGATAAACAATAATGGTGGTGTAAGTTAATAGAACCAACATAATGACTGTGTGTGGCAGGGAAGAGTGAGTCATGGTGGCAAGGGGGTGGAGGGATAAACAATAATGGTGGTGTAAGTTAATAGGACCAACATAATGACTGTGTGTGGCAGGGAAGAGTGAGTCATGGTGGCAAGGCGGTGGAGGGATATACAATAATGGTGGTGTAAGTTAATAGGACCAACATATTGACTGTGTGTGGCAGGGAAGAGTGAGTCATGGTGGCAAGGCGGTGGAGGGATAAACAATAATGGTGGTGTATGTTAATAGGACCAACATAATGACTGTGTGTGGCAGGGAAGAGTGAGTCATGGTGGCAAGGCGGTGGAGGGATAAACAATAATGGTGGTGTAAGTTAATAGGAGCAACATAATGACTGTGTGTGGCAGGGAAGAGTGAGTCATGGTGGCAAGGCGGTGGAGGGATAAACAATAATGGTGGTGTAAGTTAATAGGACCAACATAATGACTGTGTGTGGCAGGGAAGAGTGAGTCATGGTGGCAAGGTGGTGGAGGGATAAACAATAATGGTGGTGTACGTTAATAGGACCAACATAATGACTGCGTGTGGCAGGGAAGAGTGAGTCATGGTGGCAAGGCGGTGGAGGGATAAACAATAATGGTGGTGTAAGTTAATAGAACCAACATAATGACTGTGTGTGGCAGGGAAGAGTGAGTCATGGTGGCAAGGCGGTGGAGGGATAAACAATAATGGTGGTGTAAGTTAATAGAACCAACATAATGACTGTGTGTGGCAGGGAAGAGTGAGTCATGGTGGCAAGGCGGTGGAGGGATGAACAATAATGGTGGTGTAAGTTAATAGGACCAACATAATGACTGTGTGTGGCAGGGAAGAGTGAGTCATGGTGGCAAGGCGGTGGAGGGATAAACAATAATGGTGGTGTAAGGTAATAGGACCAACATAATGACTGTGTGTGGCAGGGAAGAGTGAGTCATGGTGGCAAGGCGGTGGAGGGATAAACAATAATGGCGGTGTAAGTTAATAGGACCAACATAATGACTGTGTGTGGCAGGGAAGAGTGAGTCATGGTGGCAAGGCGGTGGAGGGATAAACAATAATGGTGGTGTAAGTTAATAGGACCAACATAATGACTGTGTGTGGCAGGGAAGAGTGAGTCATGGTGGCAAGGTGGTGGAGGGATAAACAATAATGGTGGTGTAAGTTAATAGGACCAACATAATGACTGTGTGTGGCAGGGAAGAGCGAGTCATGGTGGCAAGGCGGTGGAGTGTGACGCATGTCCAGTGTGAGGATGCTGTACAGAACGCCTAGTCATGCCCCACTCTCGCTAGGATCGTCAGGGCAGGAACTTTGGCTGTAGTCTATGTAGAGTTTCCTAACTTAGTTCATGTGAGCCGTAGTACTATAAGTATTATGAATATGTATTTTGTTTTCATCTGAGTCAACGAGTTCTATTTTATATCATTAGTTATAAGTATTGTGTGTAAAACTTATTTGTAATGATGGGAAGAGAAACAGCCACAGTTGGGGGTCAGTGGGTGCGCCAGGCGGGAGGTGGGCCTAACTCACTAGCACACACCCCCCCCCCCCCCCCCCCCTCAGTGCTAGGGGAGCCTTTGTCTATCCCAGAGGAGAGAGAGAAATTACGTAATGGTTGTCAGTGGGCGGTCCTTAGTAGTTCACGTTGGGCTCACGAGAGGGCCGGGTATAAAAAGGGAAGTCTAGCCATTTTTTCATCAGAACTCATTAGGCAGAGCGACTTCTCATTTCCCTTGCTAACTATATATATTCTTCTGACTGATGTGAACTTTCTCTACTACCTTACCTTCTTATCTCCTCTTTTCCCTGCCTGTTTAACTTCCATGGTCCCGTTGGTGCAGAACTAGTCAGCCAACGTATTATCGCTTGACTTCTCACGAGATACTTGCCTATTAGATAGCCTATTTTGAAAGGGTTAACTTAGAATAGGATTGATTTATGTTTGTTGAACTTGTATATGCATTTCCCTGTGTGTTATTATTATTATTCCTGTTTTCTGCTGGTCTAGGTAATGCTAGACTGGGGTAAGGCTTTTCTGTGTTACGAGTTGTTGTTTGATGCAGTGGTTAAGCGATAAACCTGCATACTCGTTTCGGTTCAGTGAAGCCTAGGTTGTCTTCGCGGCTGACTGTGTTGAGTTAATAATTTACAGTGCGTGAGGGCAAGAGCCTAACCACCCTGTATTTTATTAACAGTTTGTTTTTACTTTGTCAAGGAGCCGGGAGAAAACCAGATACAAGGGATCTGGATTTCTCAAAGTGCACTTGTTAGTTTTAACGTAATACTTTAAACAGTTGTGAGGACTTCGCTAGGCTACGAGCCGTTTTTGCTCAGTCACTGCTACCTTTTGCCCACAGTACCCCAGCTAGACTTTACTCGATTAGTAGATACAGAATGTTACGACTGGGGTTCAAATATATCAGGGCTCTTATTCATTGGACTAGTAATGGCATAAATGTTACAACGGAAAGCGCTAGCTCCAACCTCTGATGTATATCCCCAGTGAACAAAGAACACAAATACTCTACAGAGTTCTATATGCAATAATAGGCTATCAAACTCTCAATAAATGTGCGTCTACTCTAGGCTTAATGTTATGTGAAAACAGCCTATTACTACCTATAACCGAAGGTGCTTGGTTATGGTATGCAAAGTAAGGTGGTAAGAGAAGTTACAGCTTACGTTACTTTAATCAATAAATGTCAGGCACTCCTGCATGAAAGAAAGTGCACTAAAGTCCTTCAACACTAACAAGGAATCTTCTTTAAATGTTAGATGCTATAAAGATGCTCGTATCGGAAATGGAACCCAAAAAGGCAGGCAGCGGAACAATGCTCGTGCAGGCTATGCACACAAAAAGGCAGAATATATAATGCCGTCGGAGCCAAGAATATCCTAAACACTACAACAATAATAATAATCGCCACGACAATGCAGTATTCCTATCAACAAAAAGAGCCTAAGTCGTTTGTGTCTCAATACATCAAACTAGGCTGCGAAATGCTTGTGTAATGATAAATGGGTATGCATAAAAAGAATACTTGGTTTAATATACTTAATGTCTACTGTGACTGATAAAGTCTAGCTAGAGTCAATGATACGAGATACTGGTGCGCATGGCATGCTGCATAGCCTAGTGCAAATCTCAAGTCTGTGCGTCAAATATTACGTTATAATGAAGGGTAGCTCTCTTGAGAAACCTTAATACTGAAGTATTAAGCGTTCTCCTGGCGTACCTCAAAGACAAACAATCGAGACTAGAACAGTGCAGAATGGTATAGGCAAAAAGCCCTCATTCGTGCATGCTCTACTCTCAATGGCACACAAACTAGAATTTACTCAATCAACTCCAGTTCTCAGGTATGTCGTGCCGCTTTTAACTGAAGCCAGCACTCATAGGAAACAATACCTATAATATCAGACTCCTAGTCTAGCATTATCTAATCCAGCAGAACACTAATAATTATAGGAAGCGGCAATATGAAAGCCAACCAATGCTTCGTGATCCACTTATCTTAACAACTAACATACATAGGCTATATCAGACCTTAACACACAATACAACTGGCCAGCATGAAGCTGATTTTGCAGAGTTAACCAGAGGGGGTATAATATTAATAAAAGGTGGTGAAAGATATGGAAAATGAGAGAGGTAGGCAGAGGAAAAGATTCTCAGGTACGGAGCGGGAACAGATAGCAAGGGAAAAGAGATGGGTGTGTTCTAGAAACCAGATCTGAGGGAGAGAGTGACGAGGAACTGTATATATACTCGCACTAGCTCGAGCCGCGTGGGAAAACAGCGGTTACAAGTCATCTAGCCACTAGCAGGAGCTCGCAGCATGGTAAGGGCCTCTCTCCACCAACCCCCGCGAGGCAGCCAGCAGTGTCGTCATCGAGCGGGACAAAAAACACTGCGCGCCCCCTCTCACTCTGTTCTACTCCCTCTCTCTCTACCAGATCCTATCATTACTAGTTAATGACAAAACATTGTGACGCATGTCGAGTATGAGCATGCTGTACAGAACGCCCAGTCATGCCCCACTCTCGCTAGGATCGTCAGGGCAGGAACTTTGGCTGTAGTCTGTGTAGAGTTTCCTAACTTAGTTTATGTGAGCCGTTGTACTATAAGTATTATAAATATGCATTTTGTTTTCATCTGAGTCAACGAGTTCTATTTTATATCATTAGTTATAAGTGTTGTGTGTGGGACTTATTTGTAATGATGAGAGGAGAGAGAGAGTATGTAACGGGGACCAGTGAGTGCGCCACGCGGGCAGGTAGGCCTAATTCCCTCCTCCCTCCTCCCTCCTCCCTCTCAGTGCGTGGGAAATCCTTTGTCGATCCCAGATTGAGAGAGAATATTACGTAATGATTGCTAGTGGGCGGTCCTTAGTAGTTGGCGATATGCTCACTAGAGGGCCGAGTATAAAAAGGGAAGTCTCGCCACATATCCCTTAGAACTCATTTAGGCAGAGCGACTTCTCATATCCCTTGCTACTATACATATTCTTCCGACTGATGTGAACTTTCTCTACTCTCTGAACCGCCTATCTTCTCCTCTTCCCGACCCTTTATAACCTCAATGACCCCTTTGGTGCAGATTTAGTCAGCCAAAGTATTATCGCTTGAGTTCTCACGAGATATATGCCTATTAGATAGCCTATTTTGGAAGGGATAACTAGAATAGGATTGATTAATGTTTGTTGCACTCGTATATGCATTTCCCTGTGTATGATTATTCATGTTCCTGTTTTCTGCTGATCTAGGTGATGCTAGACTGGGATAAGGCTACTAGAGTTGTGATTCCCGATGTGTATTAGGTTTTGTTGAACCTGTACAATCGCAACGGAGACTTGGAAAGCCTAGGTGGTCTTTCTGACTGTGTACCTTGTGAGTTTAGCACTGTGTTGCGAGTGAGGGCTTTTGCCTCTGCCACCCAGCACTGTGCTAACTCGTTTGCTTGACTTTGAGAGGATCGCCAGGAGAGAACCAGATACTAGTGATCTGGATCTCTCAAGAGAGCATCCCGTCAATTAACGTAATTTGGCCGCACAGCCTTAAGGACCTCGCTAGGCTACGAGCCGCTTGCTCAGCCATTGTTTCCTAGCCTACTACATCCCAGCTAGACTTTGCTCGGTCAGCAGATACAGCATAGTATTGAAGCTTTCCTTATGTATGTTATTGTTTATGCACTATTGATTTCATGTGTGGCACGCATAGCTACTTTAGAGATTAGTGGCCCCCGAGCACAATCCTAGTAGGCTATTGCCAGTGCATTGTCGGAGTACTTCTTTTATATGTTTGCCATTTACTACTGTCTATTCTTATAATTCTTCTTATGTCAATTTAAAGCCTTTAATATTAGTTAATTGCCAGTGTGTTGCTTATTGAATTGCTGTTCAAAATCCGATACTTACTTCTTACGAGTATCCGAGAAGCATCTAACTTTATCAGAAGATTCCTTGCTCGATGCTCGAGGACTATTGTTTAACGTAACGTAATAGTGCCGATCCGAAGTAGAGGGTGGAGGACTTCTTAAGTTCTTAGTCAAGGGTGGATTACTTCGGCTTCGGCCAACACTATTCTTTGGTGTTGTTGTATTTACTTCTTTGCTTTGATTGTTGACCAGACTAGATAACTCCCGTCTCTTTATTAGTCTGTTGTGAAACGCTAGTACCGAGTTCTGGTATACCCCGTTATAGCAGATAGAACTCTGGAGGGTATTGGTGTTTTTTGTTCGGCTGGCAGTACTCTGGGGTTGGGATCGTGTGTTTCCGTTGTGGCAGCGAGCCATACTCGAGTCCTGTTTGAGAGCCCTAGTGTACCCGAGTGCCCGGTCGTAACAAATGGCGACCTTGCTTAGGATTTTGTGAACAGTATAAATTTTTGCAGAGTTGTACAACATTTGTTTGTTTGTACTTTAGCGTGCATATTGAAGAATATTTTTTTTGTATGGCAATTAGTAGAGCATTTAAGAGACTCCAGTTAATTTAGTAATTAGTGCTTGCATAAGGAAGTTTAACACTTTTGTCTCGAGAATTTTTTTGTGGACTTCAGTATGTCGTGACCTAGCACTGACGAGGAGCGAGAGATGCCAGTTGAAGAGGTGCCGTTAGTAATCAGTGAGGAGGATGCTAGAGTTTTTGTGAGTAAGCGGTACCACGTGACGGAGGAGAGGCTGACTGGGGTGGATATTTATGGCTTGCACCTGATAGCCAAGGTTTTGGGCCTATCCAATGTAATAGGGATGTCCAAGAGGGAGCTGATTTCCTGGGTGTTGCGTGGGCGACATGGGGTTTCGGAGGAGAGGGCGTTTGGGGGGGTTCCTCCCCAGATCCCCTCTCACTCGACTCCCACAGTGCCGTCCACTCAGTTGCCGGAGATTAGCACTCTCCCACAGAGGGATGAGAATTGGCAGATTGGAGTGCCCTCGGGCGGTGCACATGGTGGTTCCCCAGTTTTTGCCCCCCCCTCCTTCAGTAGTGGCAGCTCCCTCTTCCTGCCTGTCTCCAGATATGATATTTAGACTTGAGCTTGCTAAAATTGAGGCTAGGAGGCATGAGAATGAGACTAGGAAGCAGGAGAAGGAGATTGAGGCTGAGGTTAGGAAGCAAGAGGATGAGACCAGGAGGCACGAGGCTGAGCTTAGGTACGACTCAGAGAAATATTGTGCTCAAATAGATTTAGATAAGACTCGTGCAGAGTCAACAGGGACTCGGATGGGCCGTGAGGGCCAAGTAAGAGAGCAGTCCTTGTCTCACTTAGTCAAATTGGTGCCGGCATTTAGTGAAACTGAAGTCACAGAATTTTTTAATCGTTTTGAGAAGAAGTGTAGGGAGCATAATTGGCCTGAAGAGAAGTGGGCAGCTCTAGTCTCCTCAAGACTTACGGGTAAGGGTCTGAAGGCTTATGATGCACTGCCTTTAGAGTCTTGCATTGACTACCCAGAATTGAAGAGAGCTGTCCTACGGGCATACGAGTTGCAACCAGAAACATATCGATTGAAGTTTCGGGGTGTTACAAAGACTAGGGAGGCGACCTTTCTTGAACATGCCCGGAACTTAAAAGATGCACTTACAAACTGGACACGTTCTGAGAAAGCTGAGACGGCCGAACAGTTGACTGAGCTGTTTCTGCTCGAGCAGTTTTATAAGTGTACTGGTGCAGAAATGACTTTAACTATTAAAGAAAAGAACCCAAAAACTCTACAGGAGGCAGCTGAGATGGCTGACTCCGGCTATCACTAATTCGTGGGTGCGGGTATGCCCAGCGTAGTGAGGCAGGTAACAAGGGGCGTGACGCCCCACCCCCCCGAGTTAGTGATATACCTTATGCAAACAAGTACAAGAGCCATGATACCAAGACTGACCACAAGACTAGCACCGTCCCATTTAAGAAGGGGCCGGGCCCTTCCCAGTACCAAGGGAAGCCCAGAGGGGAGTTGGAGTGTTTTCATTGTCATGAAAAGGGGCACTTTGCAAGAGTCTGTCCTAGCAAACCACCTACAGCAGCTGTGTCTTTGGCCTGCAACATTGGTGTGTCTTCGAAGTTTTCTGAGTTTGCCCGGGGCAGTTCGTCAGAGGCTGAGGCACAGCCAATGCAGAAGCACCTGGGAGGCTCGAACCCTGCTCAGGATGTTTTTTGCGACCATAGAGGACGGGGTTGCGTGATGTGGGCGGGGCGCAAGCATGGAGTAGAGGTCTTGCGTGATACAGGTGCTTCCCAGACTCTGATGAATAACTTGACTGGCTACCCTATAAATGCGGCTCGGGTGGTAGTGGTGCAGGGTATTAATGCAACTCGGTCATACCCGCTGGTGCGGTTGGAGTTGGAGGTGGATGGTGTGGCACGTGAATTGGATGTCGGGATTGTGGAGAAACTGCCAGTGGAGGGCGTCGACCTTCTTCTCGGCAACGACTTTGCAATGCCCGCTTCTGAGGTTCTACCCTTAGTCGTTGCCGAGAGGACGGCCGACGTGAGTAGGGAAGAGCAAGAGTGTGTCGAGCGGTGCCAGGCACAACCCATGGCGTGTGCTGTCACCCGAGCTCGGGCAGCTAAAGTGTCACAGCCTAGTCCTCCGTCTTCAGACCAGCAGAGGAACGATCAACAGGAGGAGGCTAAAGCTGGAGTTGGTTTTAAGAGTTTTGACTCGGCGGCTCTCCTGGGTGATTCAGTATTGGCACCTATGTTAGAGTCTGGAGAGGCCCCAGGACCTGTCACAGCTAGTGAGGAGGTAGGGCCGGAAGAGACTCAGGGGCAGCAACGTTACACACGGAGAGAAGAAAGGGTTGCTCAGTTTGATATTGGGGGAGGACTTGGGTTGCTTCGGAAGCATCTAGACAGGTTGGTTCCCTCAGATATTTGTAAACTGCAGTTGGAGGATCCGGAAGTTCAGAAGTGTGGTAATGGTGCTGTCGAGATTAAACACGAGGACGGGGAAGCATGTCATGTGAACCTGTTGGAGGAGTTTGTGAGGCAACCACCTGAGCAGCCTACTGTCCCTGCGTTGGTCTGCCGCGGCCAAGGTGAAGAAGGAGAGGGGGGTAGTAGGGCACAGGTGGAGGAGAGAAGGGATTGTCATGTCTCGGCGGAGCCGTGGGCGGGGGACACGAGTCTGGTGGCTGTGGAAGCGCTAGAGCACCTGCCTGAGCAGCAGTGTGCAGCACTCCAGCACCAGCTCGGTTCATACCCCACTGGTCGTGCCGAGCCCCTGAGTCTCACAACTCGGGCGGTGCAAGATGTTCCACGGGCAGGTCACGTGAATGTTGAAAGACCGTTAGCCTCGTTGTTTCGGTGGTTGAAGGTGGGCGACGAGGCTTTGGCATGGTTGCCAGGTCAGGGTCGACCCATGGCTGCCAAGGGTGGTGGTCAAAAGGAGGACATTGAGCAGATTGGTAAGGCCGGCTGTGGTATCGCAGTGCCCGGTCGTCGCATAGCCTCCCAATGCTGCTCTAGTCTAATGCAACAGCCCTACCATAGACCGACTGTATCTGGCCATGTCTCTAAAAGCGGTGATGCTGAGCAGGCAGATGTCGTCACAAGGAATGTGGGGGTGCGCATGTACGGTATCGGCGGGGAAGCCTTAGCAATAATGAACTATGGGAGTGACTGCACAGGTGGTACTGATTGTCCCTCTCATGACCTGGCTGTTCTAGGGACGAAGGTGGAGAAGGAGGGAGACTACAGGTTAGAAGCTGCGGTCTCGGCTGGGTTGTGGGAGGGCACTGGGCATGTTGTTCATGGAGACAGTGCAAGGCAGTTGTTTACTAGGCTATGGCAGTACTTTCGCATGTTTGTTGCTTCTCCAGGCCTGATGTACGGGGTAGAATCCGACATGCAGACTGGAGATAGTGCAAGGCTCAGTTTAATTCCCTACCGTATAAATCCTGCTCGACAGCCTGTGGTGCAAGCAGAGCTGGATTACGTGTGGATGAAGGGTCTGAGGGATAAGGAATGTCGTGAGTGGTCGTTGCCTGTAACCTTGTCCGAGCGTGCTAAAGAGGTATGTGGTTTTGTTGTGGACGGGAGTACCTACCAGTGCAATGTTATGCCTGACGGATTTAAGAATGCACTAGCAACGTTTCAGAACCTGATGAATGAAATTGAAAAGGACGATGATGGGCTGGAGCATCCTGTTAGTTTCTGCTCGGAGAAGTACAATTCGGCCCAGGGGAGCTGCTCTGTTGTCGAGGAGGAGCTGCTGGCGGTTGTGCTTGCGCTGGGGCATTTCGAGGTCTATGTTCCAGCCTATGGTCCGGTCGTTGTAGTTTACCCAGATCATCATCTTCTCAAGATCTTGGACCAGTTTCACAATCGGAGTATGAGGCTGACCAGGTGGTCACTAAGGTTATTGGTATATAATCTGGACATATGCCATATTGCCGGTTGTGATAACGTGGTTGCAGATGGTCGTTCAAGGGTATATGATCCTGGGTAGATTGACACACGGGTAGCCTCCTGCTTTAGTTTGAATAGTATTTTGCGCTTGGTGCTTGTTGGCTCGCGGTTGTAGCCCAGCGTATTGGGTCGTAAAGCAGGATTGTTGAGCGTTTGGTATAGAAGAAAATAGGCTGCCCTTATAGTGCAGCCGGAAAAAACATATTAAAATATAAAAATCATATAAAAAACTCTTTCTTTTTGATATAGATAATTGTATAAGTTTGTCATAGCCTATAGAGTTTGAGTAGTCCATCAACTATCAAACGGCTGAGCTGCTGTAAGCTCGCTCTGGGAGCATGATATTGTGTCTTTTGCTATTGTTGGGAGGAGTTATAAAATGTGAATTTTTTTTTTAATAATAAGATGTGTTTTAGTGATAAACTCAGCTTGTTTTAGTGCCATGCGGTCGCTGGGTGTGAGGGGCTTGATGGGGTTCTGTGTGTCAGATTTTAGCTCAGGGTTGAGCAAGTAAAATCTTGGGGGAGGTGTGACGCATGTCGAGTATGAGCATGCTGTACAGAACGCCCAGTCATGCCCCACTCTCGCTAGGATCGTCAGGGCAGGAACTTTGGCTGTAGTCTGTGTAGAGTTTCCTAACTTAGTTTATGTGAGCCGTTGTACTATAAGTATTATAAATATGCATTTTGTTTTCATCTGAGTCAACGAGTTCTATTTTATATCATTAGTTATAAGTGTTGTGTGTGGGACTTATTTGTAATGATGAGAGGAGAGAGAGAGTATGTAACGGGGACCAGTGAGTGCGCCACGCGGGCAGGTAGGCCTAATTCCCTCCTCCCTCCTCCCTCCTCCCTCTCAGTGCGTGGGAAATCCTTTGTCGATCCCAGATTGAGAGAGAATATTACGTAATGATTGCTAGTGGGCGGTCCTTAGTAGTTGGCGATATGCTCACTAGAGGGCCGAGTATAAAAAGGGAAGTCTCGCCACATATCCCTTAGAACTCATTTAGGCAGAGCGACTTCTCATATCCCTTGCTACTATACATATTCTTCCGACTGATGTGAACTTTCTCTACTCTCTGAACCGCCTATCTTCTCCTCTTCCCGACCCTTTATAACCTCAATGACCCCTTTGGTGCAGATTTAGTCAGCCAAAGTATTATCGCTTGAGTTCTCACGAGATATATGCCTATTAGATAGCCTATTTTGGAAGGGATAACTAGAATAGGATTGATTAATGTTTGTTGCACTCGTATATGCATTTCCCTGTGTATGATTATTCATGTTCCTGTTTTCTGCTGATCTAGGTGATGCTAGACTGGGATAAGGCTACTAGAGTTGTGATTCCCGATGTGTATTAGGTTTTGTTGACCTGTACAATCGCAACGGAGACTTGGAAAGCCTAGGTGGTCTTTCTGACTGTGTACCTTGTGAGTTTAGCACTGTGTTGCGAGTGAGGGCTTTTGCCTCTGCCACCCAGCACTGTGCTAACTCGTTTGCTTGACTTTGAGAGGATCGCCAGGAGAGAACCAGATACTAGTGATCTGGATCTCTCAAGAGAGCATCCCGTCAATTAACGTAATTTGGCCGCACAGCCTTAAGGACCTCGCTAGGCTATGAGCCGCTTGCTCAGCCATTGTTTCCTAGCCTACTACATCCCAGCTAGACTTTGCTCGGTCAGCAGATACAGCATAGTATTGAAGCTTTCCTTATGTATGTTATTGTTTATGCACTATTGATTTCATGTGTGGCACGCATAGCTACTTTAGAGATTAGTGGCCCCCGAGCACAATCCTAGTAGGCTATTGCCAGTGCATTGTCGAGTACTTCTTTTATATGTTTGCCATTTACTACTGTCTATTCTTATAATTCTTCTTATGTCAATTTAAAGCCTTTAATATTAGTTAATTGCCAGTGTGTTGCTTATTGAATTGCTGTTCAAAATCCGATACTTACTTCTTACGAGTATCCGAGAAGCATCTAACTTTATCAGAAGATTCCTTGCTCGATGCTCGAGGACTATTGTTTAACGTAACGTAATAGTGCCGATCCGAAGTAGAGGGTGGAGGACTTCTTAAGTTCTTAGTCAAGGGTGGATTACTTCGGCTTCGGCCAACACTATTCTTTGGTGTTGTTGTATTTACTTCTTTGTTTGATTGTTGACCAGACTAGATAACTCCCGTCTCTTTATTAGTCTGTTGTGAAACG